>MU831807.1:0-104403 GCA_029204225.1 Diphasiastrum complanatum
AGGAGTTGTAAATCTCCCATAATTCAGAGGTTGCCTATAGTTTGCGCAACTCGCATGGTCATTTGTAGATAGATTAGAAGGGCTTTGTATTCGACAATGTTGTTCGTGAATCCTTTCCCTAATAGGACTCCTCTATTGGCTAGTTTAGTCCATTGGGATTCTGCAATATTGCTCCTATGGCACCTTCTCTATTTGAATGTCTGCAGGCTCCGTTTACCTTCAACGTATATGTCCCAAGTTCTTGGGTGAGTTCCATATCACAAAACAATAAATTTTTTGTATTTTTCTCGAATTTTTGTAAGTTTTGTATGGGGTTTTTTCGCACCCTTCCATTCAGCATATAGTACATAGGGTCACTAGGGCTACTTTTGATTCTTTGAGTGTTCCCAGTATTCGTGATGCTTCTAGGTCGTTCACTTCGATACCTGAAAAGGTGAACATGAAAAGGTGTTACGATACTATATAGGTGTCTTCAGCTTCTCTTTAACTATAGTAAGCTTTTATCTTTCGGTGCTTAAAAAATTTCACCGGACTACGCTGCCCAGCTTCACCGTGTATTTTCATACAGTTTCACTATATACATATGGACCGTTCCAGCATGGCCCCCAACTTTTTGAGGCATCAAGCTCGAGTCAAGCGTTGTAGAAACAACACTAACTGCCCCTGTCTGAACTGGTAATCGCTCCTATGCAAACTTCTTCATTGCTAGATGCAAAGATATTTCATTACCTTTATTGAGGAATTTTTCAGAAGAACAGTTCATGCATCTTTTTGTGGGTTTCTTGGTGATTTAAAGCAGCTATCCGGTGCTCGTCCAGGTCTTGTAAAGTGTCCAGTCGGTGCTGTATTGATTCTTTTCTCTCTAGGTCGTGCTTCATGGCAAACCGCAAGGATGGGAACTCTATTTCTATTGGCAGTACACATTCTTGGCCATACACTAGAAAAAAGACATGTGGTTGGGTACTGGGTCTTATAGGTGCATTATATGCCCACAATGCCAAGTACAGTTTTTTGTCCCAATCCCTCTGTCTGTCTGATACGGTTTTTCTTAGAATACCCACTAGTTGTTTGTTCGTGCTTTCAGCCTGACCGTTGGCTTGCGGTGGTAGGGTGTGCTTTTCCGGTGCTTGATCATCAACTGATCGGTCAAAGCCTTGATAGTTTGGTTTAGGAAATGGGTACCCATGTCGAAGATGAGTTCTTTGGGTGTACCGAACCGGCCTATCACCCTTTCTCTTGCATTGTCTTTGGCCACAGCCCGTGCCTCGGCCCACTTTGTGAAATAGTCAATGGCCACTATGATATAATGTTTTCGGCTAGATGAAGTTGGGTGTATTGGCCAACGAAGTCGATGCCCTATTTTTCAAAAGGGAGACAGGCTTGTATTGGAACTAACGACCACACCCTGTTATCCGTCTTGTCAACTTGTTGACAGGTGTCGCAGTTTCGAGCATGTAAATGGGCATCTTGGAATAGTGTTGGCCACCAATAACCCGCCCTCAGAATTTTCTGCCCTGTGAGCTGGTCGGCAAAGTGGCCCCCACAGGCAGAATCATGACACTTCTCTAGTATAAATTTGGCTTCTTCAGGAGTGACGCATCTTCGATACAAACCCTTCTACACCTCGTCTGTACAATGTGCTTCCTATCCAAGACGAACTTTAGGGCTTGTAGACGTAGCTTTTTGTTTTTCTGGAGTCGTCATACTGTTGGGTGTCTCTAGTGTGGATAGGTAGGTTGCTAAAGCTATATACCACTCAGGAATTGTGTCAACATCTACCCTCAAAAGTTCTCTCAAGTGATCAGTCTCCCACTCATCGCCTATTTCAGTAACCCCTCCCAACTTGCAAATACAATTGTTTAACCCTTGCAATTTAGGCGGCTTGCTTTGGAGGGTGTAGTCAAACTCTTGAAGGGAGATTATCCACTTCATTAAGCACTCAGGAGGTTCTAGTTTATTCATCATCAAGGTGACTGCAGTACTCTTGGTAAAGAAAGTCACTTTCCGATGCAATAGGTAATGCCTTAGTTTGGCGATGGCGTAAGCTATCCCCAAACAAATTTCTCAGCCTTACTATAATTAAGTTCGGCTTTATTCAGCTTTCTCCCTATAGAAATAATAGGGTGATATTTTTTGTCCCAAATTTGGGCCAAACAACAGTTTATGCACATGTCCATGGTGCTTGTGAAAACGAAGAACTCCCTGTCGTACATAGGTGGTTTCAATATTGGAACGTTAGCCAAGCTACTTTTAATTCCTGAAAAGTCTTTTCACATGCTTCATCCTAGGTCCCACTCCACGTTGGTTTTCAATAAGCCAGTCATCTGGTAAGTACGCGTGGCATAGGCCATGACATATCTTTTGTAATAACCGCTCGAGCCTAAGAAGGTCTGAAGTTGGGACACCATAGTTGGTGCCATCATGGCTAGAAGCATAGCTATTTTTTCTGGATCAGTTGCCATGCCGTACTTGCTAATGACATGTCCTAACAGTACCCCGTAAGGAACTCCGAATAGGCACTTGTTAGCATTCAAAGCTATATAGGTTGCTGCGCACTTCTGAAAACACTTCTCTAGCATAGTGAGATGTTCTGTGATAGTGGTTGTCCCACAGAGGTCATCTATAAAATTTTTGAGGTTTTTCATCTAAGATATCCTCGAAGTGCTTGTTCATAAACCTCTGATAGGTTCCAGGGGCATTAGTCAACTCAAAAGGCATGACGTGAAAAGCGAAAACCCCAAACGTGGTTGTGAAGGTGGTCTTCAATTATCCTCTTCTGCTATGGCTATCTGATTATAGCCTGCGAAACAGTCTATGAAAGAGTACCGGTCTCTTCTTGCCATTTCTTCTAGGACTTGGTCTATGAACGACAATGGATAGTAGTCCTTCTTAGTCTGTTTGTTCAACCTCTTATAATCCACACATACGCGAATGCGTGTAGAGTTCTTCATGGTGCGAGGTACTATTGGGGAGCACCACTCGGTGTTCTCTATCGAAAATATCAAACCAGCATTTCGAAGTCTCTTGAGTTCAGTGTATACTCCTTCCTTTAGGTGGTAGGGTAGCTAACGTTGTTTCTGTCATATAGGTTTGGCTCCCTCCTTCAGTGGTATTGTATGAGTCACTAGATCGGGTGGAATCCCCTTCAAATCTGAGTAGTCTCAGGCAAAAATATGCTGGTACTTTCTACACAGCCGTTTGTATTCTTCTTTTTCTCCAATGCCTAGAGAAGCACCTATTTTGATGTTCTTGGGCTCTTCTAGGGTTCCTAGGTTTATCAGGCAAATATCGGTGTCTTGAACTTTGGGAGGCCGCTCTTCTGGAGTGTTCCACGCTATGTTCAGTACTGATCTCAGGTCTGGTTCATCTTCACTCGTAGTGGACTCACCATCGTCCTCACTACTCATGACCTCCTCCCACTCAGACAAAGGTATGGGTGCTCTTTCTGACTGAGGCACCTCGAGATAACCGTCGACTATGGTACGCTCTCTACCCCTTCCAAAAATCAGTATTCCTGTAGGGATGTCAACTGTGCAGTTGCTAAGCTTGAGCCATGGCCGTCCTAGCAGTATAGAGTACCCCCGGTTCCCGGCGTACATCCTCATGACGTAAACGTCCACTTGAATGGTCTTGTTAGCCACGGTAATGGGTACATTCTTAAGCTCGCCCTCTGGTTTGATCACAGAGTTGTTGGCTAGCTTTAGGGCTGTCAACGTAGTGGGTTCTAGAGTAGAACCAAGGTGGTCTGAAAGTTCTAGACTTATGATGTTAACTGCTGACCCTGCATCAACTATGGCCCCTGAAATGGCTAGGCCATCTATGAGTACGTCTACCTTAGGGCAGTAGCGATCTAACAAATCTGCATCTACTTTTCCTATTGTAGGTGGCTCCATTGTTCTGGTCGTGGGTGGTCTCATCAGTCGTTTGACCATGCGTTTAATAGTGGGTGACAACTATACTAGTTGCCAGAGCCCTATTTCCAATTTCAGATTCTCTAGGGCTTGACCTAGGTCAATATTCCCTCTCTTCAGATTTAGGTCTATATCCTTCCTAGACCTACGGTTTCTGGTCATAGTCCTCTTAGTTTCTAGGCCGGTTTTCTCTTTTCTCGGTCCTAGCAATCTGGGGTGTCTACGCCCTTCCAAGACGCTAATCTCACCTTGCTTTTTGGGCAGTGGATCCTCGTAGATGGGTGTAGGTTCAAATACTGGCTTCTCAATGACCACTGGATTATCTACCTCCGGTGGTGGTTTTGGTGTAGGCTTGGGTTTCTTGGGAGGTAGCTCCATCTGGAGGTTACTCCGGGTCACTACTAAAACCTCTTTCCTGTTCGTGGATTCCTCTAGCGTCTCCACGACGATGAAGTTCACGGGTGGCCGGTCATCTTCTATGCATGCCTTCCCTTTATCCACCTGGCTAATCCTGGGTCTCCGTTGTATGTATTGAGGTGGCCTTGATGGCCTCGCCGTTCTGTCCTCCTGGGGTCTATGGCTCACTGGCCCAGGCATCCTATTTGCGTCTCTACGTACCCAACATCTATCCTCCAAGTGTCCAGGCCTCTTGCAGTACCCGCACACTTGGTTGGGATAGTTTCGATTTAAATGATTCCCTCTACAGTGTTTACACACTAAGGGATTCAGACCTTCTATGGGGTGTCTCTGACCCAACAAATTTTGGTGCCGTTTGAGAAAATTTACATCTGTTGCTAAGGTTTGCATATTCTCACTCATCACATCCATGTATCCCTTTAGCATGGCTCGCATATCGCCTAGTTCTGCATTAGAGCCTGTGCTCTCATAGCCTCTATTGGGCATCTGTGCTTGGAGCCTTCGTGCATCTTGTGTTTGCACGTTCCTGCCTTGTCGAGGTTCAATAGCTTGTATGGGATGGGGGTTCCACTATGGGGTGTGCTCCTATAGCTGCGATTGGGCCTCCTCTCCACGTTTCTGGGCTTAGGTTCAAGCTGTTCACTGCTTGCGATAGGTGGGATGCATGGGCAACTACAATCTATGCGTCTTCTACCACGATTGCCTTCTCTACTGCCTCAGCCAATGTCTGGGGGTTACTCTAACGTACAATCATTTGTATGTCATTCTTGAGCCCTCGCAGAAAGAAGGTCAGTAGTAATAGGGGTGGTAGTAACACAGTGGGTTCCACTTGGCGTGACAACTCTGTCAAACGACGCCAATATTGTCGGATGGTTTCGTTACTTCCTTGTTGTAGGGAAGTCAGTGTGAACAGTAGGCCATCAGCCGTTCGGTGGGGAGCATACTCAATTAAGAACAGTCTATGGAACTTCTCAATGGTGTGAATTGAGCCTCTCTGCAAACTATGATACCAGTGCCTAGCCATTCTAGAAAAAATGGTGGCGAAAAACATCATTCCATGATGTGGGTTTGTGATGGCACTGGTAAAGTAGGTGGTCCAAAAAGCATCAATATGCTCTTCGGCACTTTCATACAATGCTCCATGAAACTCAGGAGTGGATCCACTAAGCTTGGGTAGTCCTCCTGTCTCCGGGGGTACTACGATTGGTTCAGTCAAACGTCTTGCCATTATGTTGGCAACAGGTTCTGTAGCAGCAGGTGTTACGTTCACTAACAGTGGTTCTGTAGCGTCGGTTGGCTCAAGTTCTGGTAGTTCTTCTATAGGTTGCAACGTATCATCCAAGTCCATTGTAGGTCAGTGAGACTCATCATTTTTAAGGCTGGTGGGACAAGAAACTCACGATGGTTTCTTCTAAGCCCTAAATGCTCTCTCTGAGGATTTGAAGTCTCTCCATGCGGTGCTCCCTTAGACCTAGGTTTCCTTGGTATACCTATGATGTCTCGTCTAGGGTGACACTAATGATTGCTATATAATAGGTTTCTCACTTACGGATAGCAACCAATTGTCGTTGCACATGCATTTTGTGATTTTCCCAAGTTACCCCATAGGCGGGTGTGACTAGTGTGACGCTTAACCAAGGCGGGGTATTTCAACCGCGGATGGTGGACGACCTGCTCTGGTATTTCACAAGGTCAGGCTCAGTTGATATGTTTCATAATTGACAAAACCTGAAAAAACATTTCACAACTTGACGATTCTGTGTAGTCATTTTACTAACCAAAAAATATGCCAGACGACTTAGTAAAACATCAAATTGTGAAAAAATCCTTTTCTTACTCTTCCCTAACACATGTACTCCAATGCGATGTTAAGAACACATGGCCCAAATTTTTTCTAGTCTCATACATTGAAAACAACAACAAATAGGTAAATCACTCATATATACCCACAGCCTAGCTATAATCTCAACCCAATTTTCGTACTCGTGATAGTGCCAAATGCTTCAGTATTGATATCAAAAATAATTATTCGGTTAAGGGAATGCGAATGAACGATGGACTCAAACATAACACACACCCAACAATGATGGTTTTATCGTTTTAAGAAAGTATGATCAATTCTTAAAACTCAAAATCAACAAAAATACTTCAGAAACTCTTCTTCAAACCAAAACTGTTTATGGCTACATACCACACTCTATTCCAACTGAAAGAAGATAGCGTATGAAAAAATGGCATCATGAAGATAAACTGATTGTGAAAAGTGTGAGTCTTACCTCAATGTGCCATTAGGTAGCCATTGCGTGGAAACTCTAGTCATGAACCTTGTAGCAAAAATCAGAGCCGGGAACGTTGACACAGTTTTCTCCACTTTACGCGTGTCCGATCGCATTGGTGTAAAAAGAAAAAATAAAGAAAATGAAAGTTTCTAGAATATGAATGGTGCGATTGAGATCTTCACGGTTCAGTTGAGAGAAAATTGAAACGAAAGACGGTAAAAAAAAAAAAAAACAGGTCAGAAAGATACAATGGCTAAAAAAATCAGCAACCCATCACTCACACCAAACCCTCAAGCAAACCATCCCATGCATTCAAGATATAAGCCTACTAGTATGACAATGGACTACAACGAACCAACCAACCCTCACCATAAAATCACTTTCACCCATCAATCCTCTCAACAAAAGCAAGTAAACATCCTCTCCAAGTGATTTGAAGCACTCAACTATGAACTCACACTAGTAATGAGGTCCAAGCAATCAACATAATCTTAGCCAAGGATATTTTCACTTTGATCTGACTTATTTCACTGGTCAGTAGAGCGAGAGTTTGGTCCGAGCGGCCTATCCAACTTATTCTGACGAGTTTCATTTTTTCCGGATCATGTCTAAGAATGGCAGCTATACCATAATCGACATCTCTCCAGAGCATCTACAAAGCACTGGAATTTCTAATCTGGGCAAGACGATTCATGGAAAGGGTACCAGCTACGACTCCAAATACTTCACAAAGTTCACGACGGAAAGACCATTGCACAAACCAACGACAGCGTTGCCATCAAACTGATCAAGGATACTAAGCTATAGGTAGCCGCAGAAATTTTTGTGACAATGGTCGAGATACATATTGTTACAATGGATCGCATTCCCGCTGTCATATCTTGCATTCGACAATACTGCAATCTGACCTCATCGTTGAGAACTTTGCTTCTGACATAGTGATACTTTAGTTCAATGTGCTTACTCCTAGAATGAAATCTAGGGTTGGCTGAGAAGGCAATGGCACTTTAATTATCACAAAATAATAATGTTAGAGCATATTGATTCAGACTGATATCTAAAAGTAAGTTTCTCAACCAAATTGCTTCCTTTGTAGCTTGTGAGGCTACAATATACTCTGATTCGTAGAAGATAGAGCTATCGAAGATTGCTTGTGATCGTTGCAGGAAACAAGACCATTGTTGAGGGAGAATGTAAATCCAGAAGTGGATTTACGAGTGTCTACATCTCCTATCCAACTTGCATATGTAAAACCAATGAGTAAATTGAGTTTGTCGTTGTCGACTGCTCCATAACAAAAGCAAAAGTCCATACTAGCTTGAAGATACCTCATGACTCTGATAAGAGCCTTCTAATGTATCATACCAGGGTTAGTCATATACTGACTTAGGGAGCTGACTGCAAAAGCTATGTCGGCCCTAGTACAGATCATTGCTTACATAAGAGATCCTATTATCGAATGATAAGGATACTCACACATTTGCTCCTTCTCTTGAATTGTTTGAGAACACCGGTCCTTTGACAATTTGAGACCTAGTTCCATTGGTGAGAGAGCTAACTTGCAATCAATCAGATTTTATCTGACTAACATATTGTAGATGTACCTCTGTTGAGTAATGTAGATCAACTTTCGATTTCTGTCTTTGTGGATTTGAATACCAAGGCAGAAATGAGCTTCGCCCGAATTGGTGATGTCCAATTCAGAAGATAGCATTTCTTGTCTTCTTTTATCAGATCAGTACTGTTGCTGAAAAGCAATGTATCATCCACGTACAAAGTGATAATGATAAAACATCGCTGCACTGTCTTGAAGTAAACATTTGAATCTGAAGAGCTAGGTGTGTGGTCATGATCAATAAGGAGAGTATTGATCCTTTGAAACCATGCTCGAGCAGATTGCTTCAAGCCATCATTGATCTAGGGTCAGGTGAAACCAACTTTGGTTCTACGTCTGCTCATCTGATACCTGCAGGAATCACAAACTTAGGTAGCCAATTTATTTGAAGAACGCTTACAATGGGCTTCTCGCTGATTTTCAGCAAAGGGCAACCAATCCTGTCATAATTTCAAAGTTCAGATGTCAAGTTTAATAGCTTGAAGTCATTGAAGACTTGGCCATCTTCAATGACTTTCACCAAACTTGCATGTTGTTAGGGCCATTTTTGGCAGGGGATTGGTCCAGCCAAAATGTCCTAAAAAAGTCAAGGGGCACAACTACTGATGGTGGCTATGCCCTACATGAGTAATGAAGGTCCTGCCACATCCAATCCTGGGGGCTTCCTTTGTTACCCCGTGCTCCCCAACCGATGAGAGTTTTCCAGGCTCTCAGAGATACGGTTGCATGGAGGGGTTGCTATTACTTTTGGTGCAATGATTCACTAGCTTCCTAGAATTATGGTTCTGCAAAAACTTCTTATCGCCCGCTTTTGGTCTGAGGTAGCTTTGCCTTTGTTTTTCAGAGAGTCGTTTACACTTGTCGTTTTCTGCCGATACTTGAATAGGTAGCGAGATCAGAGAACAAAAACCTTACCACAAGTCATTGGAAGGATCCACAGGGCACCATAAAAATCAGTAGGCAGGCAGGCTTTGTAGGTCGTAGACAGACAAGTAGAGAAGGTGGCCTCCAGCGAGCACCCAAAGAGCAGAGGTAGCAGCCAGATCGCAGGGGAAGCAGAGCAGCGGACAGTAGGTGAGACAGCGAGGACAGATGGGCAGATCGCAGGGCCTGCAACAGGTCTTAGGTAGGACAGGGCACGATGAGCAGCAGGCAGCCAGCAGGTAGGTCGCAGACCTCAGATAGGCAGTCGGCAGACAGGGTAGACAGGCTGCAGACAGGGCCAGCAGATCAGATCGCAGGGCAAGCAGGGCATAGTAGGTCACATACAGGCTGGACAGGCCACAAACAGGTCACAGTAGGTCGCAGTAGCCGCAGTAGGCTGAAAAACAGCCCTAGCGAGTGTCTATGGGCCGCTGACAGGTGGTACAGGGCCGTAGACAGAGATTCAGGGCCGCAGGTGGAGCAAACAAGTTGTAGTAGGCTGTGCAAGTCTAGTTTTTCCCTCCAAAATCTGGTTCTTTGCTTGGACAAGTCGGTGAGGCCGCAAATCAGACTGTTATTACATTGGTAGATTTGATTTTTAATGGAAAACCGCACACCGAAGGCGTAGACAGAGGCTGCAACCAGTCATTTGTACTTCGCTTGCGATTTGCCTTGCTTATCGTAATGTTGCCCTTGCTAGTGTTGCATTCTTTTTGTCATCCAAATGGTGTGCTCATCATTCGAACCCTAATGCATGCATTTACACTCGTCTAACAAACATTCAACTCATCCAATTCTACGAAGCAATGGCATGGTCCTTCACACATGCATCCTAACACGGAATGAACCAAGGAAAAAATATTGTGAGTGCATTCTCATCCAAACCAACTACTCAACAATGCTCTCAATCAAAATGCAAACCGTCTCTCCATCCACCTTACAACAAATGAGAGGGTAAACCCTTCATCCTCTCCCTCTCTCTAAGCAATGCATTCAATCTACAAGAAACCACACACCATGCTCATGATACTCAATCCACAATACACTCATTCCAACCAACCATGAGCATCAATTAACCAACAATTCAAAACAAGGAGTAAGCATCCTCTAGGTCTCTTCAAGCATTCACACACTTTACATTTTGTCAATGAGAGGAAGAGGGTAACAAACTATAAAAAATCCTCAATAATGAAATCAAACACCACCTCCACGCAATGTGAGGTTGAAACAACCACAATCAAGGCATCACACTAAGCAATCAAGCATTCACGCCTAACCACTAACAACAACACACTACCTCCAAGCAAATCACACTCATATGAGGCAAGACAACAAGGATACAAAAGCTCTAACATCCAAATACACTAACTCTCAACACACATCCCCAAATACAAAGAGTTGGCTCCTTTTTATAAGAAAACCCAAGTGTCCCCCTTCAAAATGAGGCTTTGCCACTTTTCATGCCCTTCAAGCCCTCTTTGCCATTTGTCCTCAACCCATTTGATAGTACACCTAGTGGCCTCCATAAGAGAGTGGGGGAGTGGTGCATTCCAGGCTCTCTTCCAAAACTAGCCAAGATGCCATTTTTGTCAAAGGCTAGGGAGGCTATTCAAGTTTCCTCTTTTGTACACCCTAGAAAGCCCAAAATGTCAATGGCTAGTGGGTGTACCTCCCAATTTTTACAGCCTCCAAGGTATTTTGGCATTTAATATCCAAATTTTGGGTGAGACCCTTTTTCAACCCCTATTTTTAGTAGGCGGCCTTCATTTTTTCTTTGGATACTTTCGTTTTTGGCCTTTCTTCGATTTTTCAAGGGCTGTGCGCCTACTGCTCATTTGTCTGGATTTTTGGCCTGTTGGGTAACCACTTGGCCCACACATTTCGTTAATTGCCCGTAAATTGCCCAAACTTTGTCGTTAGGCTGTGACTCCTTGACACTGAATCCATATTTCCCGGTCCCGTTTTTACCCGAAACATTTCTTTCTCGATTTTTTCTTCTGTGGTTGACTTTTTCGGCATTCATGACTAGGGCTCCCACGACAACACGATTTCCCTGAAAAATACACCGAGTGATCATATCTTAGTAAAAATGGACTCAATACATGGTGAGATTTTAGCACGGTCATACCGGCTATTTTTTTTTACGTTTGGCCATTTTTTTGAAAAGCCATAAAATATTTACCGGCCATTTCTAAGGCCACAAAATTTTCTCTAGCCTCATTTAGGACGGGCTGGAACCCAATTCTAAGGCAAATTTGTGCCGATTTTTCTCTAATAACCGGGTTTTACATGCCGGTTTTTTTAAATTATTGCAAACTTAAACTTCAATATTAGCCCGATTTTTTGTGCGAAAATATCGGCTAACACATGTAGAACAAGTCTGCAGAAATACATTACTTTTTCAATAGTCTGCAGAAATACACTATGTTTTCTACAGCTTCGACGTTTTTGCATTTCCACCTAAGTGCGACACTTACATAGTACAAAAGTTTAGTTGCTTTTAACACACCTTTCTCTCTTTGCGAAAAATGCGAAGAGAGAGAAAATCTCGAAGGCCATCTATTTTCATGCGTTAAACTACTTTAAAGACATCACTGTCTTTTTGAGGGCACCTTCGGCTTCTTGCAAAAAATGTGAAGAGAGAGAAAAATCCCGAAAGCCGTCTAAAATAAACGAGGAACGTTCCAATGACGTCCTCATCCGTGTCAACGACGCTAAGTATATATATTGTGTATAGTTGTCACAGAAGCCATATACTTCCAAGTACAATGGCTTTCCTAATTAGGTGACAAGCATTCAATGTAATTAACACACGGATGAAGTCTATAAATAGATCATCCAGGCACAGATTACGGGTTGCTTCATCCATGAGACACATTATTTGAGCCTCCCAATTGTGCCGTCAGTTTGGTTGTAATTGCTATTTGTATTGTGCTTCAGTGTAATGTAGCAGCAGCTTGCTTTTATCTGTGTACAACGTAGATGAATGCATGTTGTGATTGAATGCACTTTTATTGCTGTTTGATTGCGCTTGTTTACTCACTCTGATCAGAACACGGACGTCTACGACTCTTCAGTTTTCGATCAGACGATGGCCATCTTTGATGCCTGAGGAACTCGCGATATCATACTACTCTTCCATTTATTTTAGAACCATACTTCACATTGAATCTGATTTCAGTAGCACCACACACAAACCATTTCTAATCTCTTCGGTGGACTGTACTCTTGTTTTAGAGTATGAATTAATTTTTAAGATATGCTCAATGTACAAGGGGCGGTGTTTTAACACTCATCATTGATTATTGGAAGATTGTCTTAGCTATAGATTTCAAAGGAAGATTCAGTATCACAATAGTCAATAAACTGTTTATTTTGATTTGACAATGGTAAATTCAGAGAACATTTTGGTGGAACAGAGGAATTTTGTTCTTGAATGAGAAAATCTAATGAAAAAAACTGCTTTTTGTAATAGAATTCTTCAACCCAAGAATGTATTGAAACAATTCTAACAGTTTAACTATGGAAAAGCCCAACTAATAACAGTAAATTAGAAGGAATAATTAAATATGGCAAGGTCTCAGGTTAAGATAAGACTTTAGCCTTAAACTAACGTATCTTAGGTAGTCTTATGTCTAGTTCAAAGCCAAGAGGCCCAATGAGAAGTTGACTCATCATGTGGGGGCACTCTCACTTTATATTGTGTAGATTCTTTCTGTTCTTATAAAAGTAATGCCATTTCAAGATTTTCAACTTTTACATCTATCTCTTATTTTGTGGTCCAATGTGATGTGATGTTATGTCTAATGCTTGTGTAATCTCGTTGTGCACGAGTTGAAGCTTGATGACTAGGGCGAGCTTGTCAATGTGGATTGTTGTAGGATTAGATTTAGTTTTGGAAGTGGTCTTCAAGAGATAATGATATAAAAATGTGAATAAAAGTGTAAATGTTATATCCATGACCAGTACATAGGATATAATATACTCCTAGTCTTGGATACACGGTACTCCAATGAAACAAGCTGTTAGTTATGCCACGTCATATTGGACGTGACCTGAAAGTAGCTAATATCATTGTGAGGCCCAGAACACACTAAATGGAGTTTAGACAAGGTATGAGACAGTGTATGCATGTGTAGAGTTATCAATAGTAATTCTATGAATAGTTGGTCCATGCATAGGACTCTATTCTAGGTGAATCTATGTATAGCGAACATAGGGCTATGCATGGCTATGTGCCCAGGATGCTTTTGGCTCTATATAAGAGTTCCAAGCTCGCCCTACTCCTCATCATGGTTCTTGATTCATTGCCAAGCTCTCCCTCTACATTCATGCTTCTTGTTCCTTGACTTGGGGGTGAGGCTTCTAGAGATTGATTGGATGCTTCTACTTGGTTGGGTGGTTTCTCCACAATGTGTTATCCTTTGTGTTTAGGATTTGTAAGCGGGGTCTAAGGAGGTTCCCCTATAGTAGAGATATTGTAAAGTTATGTGAATGTTTGTGTTTGTGTTTGCAGAAGAATTCTAAAAGGGTGGTGCCAATTTCGGAAGAGGTAAGTAGTCTAAGATGTTGGGTATAGTCTAAGAATTGAAAATGATAAATGAATGAGTGAAAATAACGAGGCATATTGTCCAAAGCCATGGATATGATCTTCAATGACTTCACATCTTTATCATAACAATATCTACCTCTACACTGACACACTAAGAATTTTGCTCTTGATATAGGGCTTGGGGCTAAAGAATCTAGCAATATTGATGCCATCAACGAGGAGCTATTGGCTCTATTTTCTTATTCGTGAGTGGTGGCTCATAGATAAGTTCGATTGATGCATGAAATTGGTCAACCACAAATAAATGCATTGATATTGTGTGGAAGGAATGGTTCAAATGTTGTAAAAAAATCCTAAAAGATAGCTTTCAGGCCGCATGACAACAATTTACAAATTACTTGCATGCTATTTTTACATTACTCTTACTCAATAATCACACCAGTGCACTTAGAATAAAAAGTAGGATTACCTCACATCTTACTCACACATTCCCAAAGTAGCAATATTTATACTTCCACTTTGTATGAATGACAATTGTATAAAATAATCGCAATTTTGTTTTACATATTATTCACATGACCCTCACACATGGCAAATTTTACTCATGTCATAGACGAGTATGTAGTAGTGCACATGTGGTAGAGCTATATGTATACAGTTGACAAATTAAAATTAAAATGGCTAGACAAATGTTTAGAATTATCTACTAGCAATTAGAATCGAACTGTTATATCTGCTCATTGGCAAATGGCAATTGTTTTTTTTCCAATTGAAACATTATTTGGTGTTTCTTTTCAAAATGAAACATTACGAAATTAATCAAACAAGGTATTGGTATAATTGATTTTTTTTGGTTCTCTTTATCTCTACCATATTGTCAAAAATAAAGACCATAATGTAGTATATAGACTAGCAATGATTTGGATATAGCAAGAAAGACGTTAACAGTCATCATACTTTGTTGGAGTCTAGGCGAGAGGTGTTGTAGATTAATTGGAGTTTCAATAGCTGTTCCCTAGCCGTTTTTAGAGTAGGTAGTTGTAGGAACCGTTGAATGTTCATTTGGGCTGCATGCTGATCTGTAAATGAATGGCTTGCATTTCTGATTGAGTGTGAGTGCTTTCAAGAGTGAACGACCTTGAGTTGTCCTCTGACAGGTAGGACAAACATACTACAATGAAATCAGTTCCCTCTACCTGATACGGGCTCTTTAAACAAGAACGAAGAACTTAAGCAAAAGTCCACTGTCTCTGCTGATAGGCAGAAGAAAAAGTAAGAAGAACAAAAAAATAGTAAACAGATCCTTCTAAGCACATAATTTGTTAACACTGTACATAGGTATGTGATAAAAGGGAGGAAACATCGGGGACCTATATTATGCAAAATAATATAGGCCCAAAAAGAGGTTACAATTGGGCGAACGACAATTACATATCAACAAACATCACCTTCAATCAAGTTTCCATCTATTTAACTCCAACCAAACAACCAATTATGTATCAACAAAACTTTGACCCTTCAATTTCCAACAAGAAAAGCATGACAACATCCAAGTAAGCATCAAAACGAAATAAGAAGTGAAAATTCACAACCAACTTCAAGCATTCACCAATCAAAAGTACAAACATCTTCCAACAATCAATCCACAATTTAAGCAACTAATATCAAAATAGAACTAGCACTCATAAAATAACTCACTCACATCACCTTCAATCTACTAACCACAAAATACAAGGGAGAGGGCTCCTTTTTATAGCCAAACCCCAATGGTCAACCTTCATGCACCTCATGCCCTTCTTGCCATGTGTCCACACCCCATTGGAAGGTACACCAAGTGGCCTCCATACTAAATGGTGAGAGAGTCAAACCGGTTTCCCAGAAAAATACACCATTATTTTTTTTTAAAAAAATTGTCGAGGTACCTAGTGAAATTTTAGCATGACTTTGCCGGCTATTTCCAATTTTGTCACTGGCCAATTTTGAAAGTTGTGAAATATTTTTATAACCCATTTCTAAGGTTGCAAAATTTTCTACAAGCAGATTTATGCCAATTTTTTTCTATAATTGTCATTGATCAGATAAGCACTATCAATCATTCACCATAAGGAGGAACACACACAATCACTATTCCATTGAATGAGAAAAGAGTACAATAAACCCTAATAGAGATAGAGAGAAAACTAGGAGTTGACTACTAGACTAGCCTACGACTACTTACAACTAGTAACAGTTGGCAACTATAAAGTACATAGTAACAGTGACTAATGAAGTTTATCATTGATTTCTAACACTCTCCCTCAATGATAAAATTATAGTCTTCTATTCCTAATAGAGTACCAAATTTTTCAAATTTAAATCTACCTAACGGCTTTGTAAAAATATCTACCACTTGATCTTCAGATTTACAAAAAACAAATCAATGGCTCCATCAAGAATGTGCTTAGTTCGAGCATGTAGAGCTGGATTTTTGGGAAGGTGAATGCAGCTTTGGTTGTCGCAAGAGATAGTAGTCGCATCCACTTGTGGTTGACCTAAATCAACAAGCAATCTTTGTAACCATATCACTTCTTGTGTAGCATTGTTGAGTGCACGATATTCAGCTTCCATCGAAGATATTGTGGGTTGCTTTTTGCTGTCCCATGAAACTGCTGTACCATAACTAAATGTATGACCATTGGTAGATCTTCTGTCAATATTACCTGCCCTATCGACATCTGTGTAACCTACCAACATTGGTGCTTCAGGATGTCATACTTCAAACCAAAATTCAATGTCCCTCAAATGTACCTGTGAACACGCTTAGCAGATTTCCAGTGTGCTTGAATAAGATCTTGCATAAATTGACTAACAACACCAACAACATAAGAAATATCAGGTCGTGTGTGTGTCAAATAAATCAAACTATCCACCATTTTCTTGTACAAGTAAGCATCCAAAGCCCATGCTAAAACTAGTTGAAGAGGGAGAGTGAGAGATTTAAACTAGATAAGTCAAATTTGCTACATTTGTTTATATGGCATTTGAGGCCAATTTCATATCAGACTTAGAATTTGACTTTTTAAAGTTATGTTAGTCTAAAAGCATTAAAAAATAAAAACTTTTGGAAAGTGTGGGAAACTATAGAACACGAGTTTTGGTGAGATTCAATTTGAGTAGTAGAGACATTAATCTAGTCACAAAAATAGTAGGGTTTTCATTATGGAGGGAAACAAAGTTTGAATTTAAGTTTGGACCTGCTATAAAAGGATGTAACTTGTGGGAAGAGGGATCACTCTCTCTCTTATCTAATTTCATGCTTATACATGGTTCTCTTGGGTTCTACTATCCATTGGTGCACTATACTTGTGATATCTTGCAATTTTGTGTGTAGAATGTTCATTAAATGCTATTTTCAGATCCACACGTGTGAAATACAGTAGCTTACTATTGTTGTATGGACAAAAAAAATTATTTTACTTTTTCTTGTTTTGAGGACAAAACCAGATTAAGAGGGGAAGAATGTCATGTCCATGTCTTGAACATAGGATTTAGTATAGTCCTAGACTTGGATACCCGGTACTCCAATGAATCAAGCTTATTAGTTTGCCACATCATACTGGACGTGACCCGCAAGTAATTAATAACCTTGTGAGGCCCAGACACACTAATGGAGTTATAACTTAATACAAGGTTTGGGACCGTATATGCATGTGTAGAGTATCAATAGCAGTCTATGCATAGAGAATCCATGTATAGGAACTCCATGCATAGTGAATCTATGTATAGGGGAGTTAGGACCTTGCATTACCACATGCACATGGGGTTCTAGGACTTATATAAGGAGGCCAAACTCGCCCTACTACACCATCATTTGGTTGATTCATTGCCAGGATCTCTCATGCTTCCTATTCATTGGCTTGGGGGTGAAGCTTCTAGAGATTGATTGGTTGCTTCTACTTGGTTGAGTGGTTTCTCCAACAATGTGTTCTCTATTGTTTTGTCTTGTAAGCAGGATCTTGAGGAGGTGTCTCTTACAAAAAGCATTGCTTTCTTGTGTTGGATTTATTCCTCTACTCTCCTAAATCCCATGTTAATCTAGTTCCATTCATATTGTTGTAGTTTTACACGCATTGTCACACAGTCTACGAAGTTACCCAACTTGTCGAAGTTATCTGACTTGTTGGAGTTGGCCGACTTATCGGGGAAGCCCGACTTGGCTGACTTATCGGAGAGTTCGACTTATCGACTCAACCGACTATTGTCGAGGATCATCAAGCAACTATCCCGACTGCATTGACTATCGGCAGCGACACGTTCGACTTCGAATAGTCAAAGCCTTTTCATGCCCACTTCATATACTATGCAACTACTTGGACAATGACAACAACAGCCACGATCTACTCCAAAGGGCACAATGGCTCCACGCCACCTTCTTCTACATACATCTGCACAAATGTAAAATTGTATATAGTTGATCATTGTAATTAATTAATTATGCCAGACAAGATAGGCTGATTTCATATACGCTCGACCGCTCATAGACGCCGAGACGACAACTTATCAAAGATAGACATAGTAGATGCTTTCAAGCATTGATTCTTCCTTTCAAACCGATTGTCAGAATAAGCTCATAGCTGGTACATATAGTAGTTAGCTTTGTGAGCATGCAGTTTTTCCCGCTATTGTTTTGTGCTCACCACATCATCTGACTTGTATTTCTATACATTCAATCTAGATAAATACCTGTCTGGTTTTGCGTTCAGATTTTGTCAATGTTGCATGCTTTCCGCTTTCTGTCTAACTCTCTAATTGATTTGTTTGACTATCTACTCTTTTGCTTTTGCATAGCCTCAATTAAGCTCTGTTTTATGTTCACCTACTATTATAGTAGTGCATGCACTGGGGGAATCAGTCAACCACTGCTTTGACGTAGTAGTAGGATCATTTTGATCCATTTGTTCGACCCATCCGAATCCACAGATTTTCTCCGACATGGTATCAAGGTAGTAATTACTACTCTCTGATTCTTTTATCTGATACCAACTTGGTATCAAAGCTATTGTTATAGCTTGATAGGCTTCCCACAGAACTTGGTTCTATCATCCGATAGAACAATTGTTTTTTTGTTCTATAAGTTGCATTAGATTTTCACTCTTAAGTCACTGATAGTTATTACTATCACTTAAACTAACTTCCACATTGATTTCCAAGGGAAAGCCAGTCCCATCATGGACAAGCTTGATGGATCCTGTCGAAATTCAATGTGAACTAGAAGCAAAAACATTCACAATGAATCAAGTGATATTTATGCATCAAGTGGAAGCAAAGTATACCAATGGAGACAAATCTCTATACAAAGAATGTATGTACATAAGCATTGCCACTCTCTCTAGTCTCTCCAGCCTCTTCAGACTCTTCTTCCTCTTCAGCCTCTTCGGGCTCTTCCTCCTCTTCAGTCGAAAGAGGGCGCCTATTTATACTAGTAGAGATAGAGAAATCCAGAGGCCAATTGTTCCCAATGTGGAATATCCAAAAGCCAACAACCAAGAGCCATGTGTTACATAGGAGTTACAAAAGCAAATGAAAAGCCTTGGCATTGGACAACCAAGTGCTAATTAGAGAAGAAGGTCACTTGCCCCATGGACCCCCCATTATGAGTTGGGCTTCTCCAAACTTGAGTACATGGACCAAAAGTTAAAAAATGCTCCTTGGGTCCTCAAAACCTTATACATTGTCCCAACTTCATTAAATATGGCATTAACCCCATAAAATCATGCAATCCAAACTTGAAGAAAGCTCTGTACTCGTCGTACTATCTCTGAAGAAGATTCCACCCACGAAGAAAATAAACTTGATGACTCCTAATAGCCGTCCAAGGTGTACCTTCTAGTACCTCGACTTCGTAGTAAGAGCATCAACAAAGGAATCTCCATTAAAGGACATATAGGATAAATAGTGACTTCTAACACTCTCTCTTAATGACAAATTTAATTTTTGCTTTACTCCCATCAAAGGTTCATATCTTGTCTCCAGACCCCAATTCACAGGTGTAGTGTAGGTCCTCGAGATCCTTCATCTCAAACTTTGCACTTAGTGACTTTTTCTCACTTTCAATGAGCTTTTCACAACTACATGTCAAAATAAGTCATCCAAAAAATAGATTCCCAAACAACAAGAGATCTGTGCTCAACTGCCAGTTAGAATCTCTCAATCCATAAAGAATATAATACTTCCTTGAGGCACACGGAAGAAACTACAATACTCCAAATAAAAACACCATCCAAGAAGATTGTCTCCATACTGTCGTGCCAAGGGTACTTGCTTAGACCAAATAGGATCTCGTTCTTCCTCTATAACAGCAGAGTAGAAGAAGGCTCAACAAAAGAGATTGATACTCCACAAGAAGATCAACATATGTTCTGAACAAACACCTCTCCCTGTTCTTATTATCGGTGTGCAGCCAACATCCTCCTAAGGTAGTAAGATGATTAGGCCTCATCAATACATGATTGTTGCACTTTATTCTTTTGGAGTTAAGTACATAACAACATTGCCAGGGCTTTGTGGTCATCCCAAATCCAGACTATGTCTTGCATTCTTTGGGATTCAAGAGAAATATGCCATAACAATTGAATTAGACTTTTAAGTGCGTTTTCATCAGGCTTAATTGCAACAATTTTGACAATAATTGTATTTTAATGTAAGTTCTAAATTCTTTTATTTCGTACATGCATCGATATATGCACCAACAAAAAAATAGGCTGAGCTGAGACTCATAACACAATTTTGGCTAACTTGTTCAGCACTCTTCTTTTTTACGACCACCCGTGTGCAAAAATCCCAAAAGGATTTCACATGGAAGAATTAGCATAAAAGTTTCAAACCAGAAACCTGCTCCAACTTCCATTCAATTATTTCACTTAAAATTTTGCTTTGCCTTGGGTTATGGATTCAAGGTTTGTGTTCATGTGTATTATATAGAAAAAGAACCACTACCCCAACCATAAATTACCTAGCAAAGCTCACTCCAAGGTTCTTTCTAACAGATCAAATAATGGAATTGTGTTCCACCAATTTCTCTCCCATGATGCGTACATGTCTTATAGGATTAAAAATGCTCATTGGTATCCAAATTCTAAATAGGAAATCAAATGTATGAATATGAATTAACCACTTAATACTTTTTCTCTCCCTTTTCACAAGAATAGGATCCAAAACACACTCTCCCTAACAAGATTATCACATCAAAATAGAGATCTAACATAACAACATACTAAGACTCGACAAATTTTGTACAATACATGTGGTAAGTTTTTTTTTTTTGCCTTTCTCAAGCCATTCCACCATAAAGCCTTGTTGTCTTATTTGAGAATGAGCACAATGAGATATTCAAAGAGGCAGAGAAATAACTTCTTTCTCAAAATTCTATGGTGTTGCCCCCTCCTTTCACTATTTAAGAAAAAACCCTAGGTGCAAAAACAAACAGGAGCAAGGTTGCTTTTCCTTTGGACCAAATATAAAGAAAATTTCTTTTCTTTTGATCCAAATAACCATGCATATCTAGCTCACCTTGCTCGTTCCCTTGACAATGGATGGAAATGCCACTTGTGAAATGTTGTTCTCTATCATGGTTTTATTTTTCTCTCTTATGGCCAATGGACCCTAATAAATATTGTTGTTTCATTAGTCTGTACATTCCATTTACAAAGATTAACTAGATTAGAGTGACCAAATTCTAATTTCGCACTACAAGGATCATACCAAGCTATTGAAAGGTTTGAAAGCTTGACACATCATTGTGGCACATGTATGCCAATAGTCCAACGTGTCCAATGGGCATTGACCTATCATTCAGCCAATAATGCCTGTATGACCTCATTTTTTTTCTGCATGGAAGAGGTTGATGTGTTCTCCTCTCCCTTCTGGAACATCTACACAAGTTTCATCACAAGTAGCTTGAAGCACCAAGACACATATAGCGACAATAAATCAAATTATAACTTGCCTTATAGTTGTCTACACATCTGAAAAAGGCCTACAAGATTTTTCTTCACCTTTAGCAATATGTTTTCCTCATTCTTACTACCAGCAAGAAACAAGATAGCATGGCAATTTAGCTACTATATGAATGGTACTTCTAATAGCATCGAGACTAAAGGAATGATAAGAGAAATGCAAACACTTTTTTAATCTTCATATTGCCATAAAGCTTGTGATGAAAACAACTGGAACAAAGCGCCAAAAATAAATTAACCATGAAGTTTATCTTATTTTTCTAATGTTTAATATGAGAATTTTACCAAACAAATGAGCATAAAGTATGTGATTATGTCTGAAAGTCATATTTCAGACTTCACCAATAAAAAATAGTTTTCAGGGTTCACCAATGAACAATTGTGTACATCATGTCATGTCAACGACTACTTAAAATGTTTTGATAGAATGAAAAATGGCAAAATCATATAGAAGTTTACTACTTACTTTCAATCTCCAATGAATTTAGAAGACACACAGTGCCAATGTTTGAAGTCGGCAAAGGATAGGAATGGAACTGGCATTTTTCGCCGAACACTGATTTCATAAAAAACTTACAAAAAGTCAACTTTTAGAAAAACGACAACTTTTTTAAAATGTAGGAAACTTTCTATTTGTCGGTTTTATATGGAGGAAATTTGTGTGCAATGAAGTTGGTAAATCCTTTTAAAACTTAGGTTACATAGGCTCATTAAGTTAATAACGTAATTTTTTATTTTAAATTTATAATATCTTACCGACAAATAATTTGAAATGCGAAACGCAAAAAATTTCAAAACCTAACGTCTTTTAAAAAATGCAACAAATTGGAGGGAAACCCTAACACTACATGCCACACAAAGATGATGTATACATGACATCATGCAAGTACTTGTGATGCAACTTGTCACAAAAGTTATTTATTTATTTCTCATAGTTAGAAACAATATTTTGTATCTCAAGTTGATGTAAAGTGTAAACCATCACCTTTTAAAGTTTAGCATAGTTAAGTTTTTGTTGCACAACCAAAGATTGTATCAAAGAAAGTAAAATAATGGATAATTATACAAATGGTTACATTAAAAAATGCACAGGCCAACCAAGGACATTGGACAACGTGTTGTCCCACATGATGCCCAAAGCCCGAGATCCCACTCGAGCCCGCACTTGGACCAATCCTTTTTTAGGGTCTTGTACACATGATTTTGTAGGGGCTTTTTGGCCCACGACTCTTAGAGAGTCATTTTCTTCACAAGGTCTAAAAAACCCATGTTTGGCCAATTTTAGTTCTTTCTTTCACCGATATTATTCAATGATTGGTGGTAACACTTTGAAGTGTCCTCCCTTCCAAGTATGGCCACATCACTCCTAACCAGATACCCATTAGTGCTCAATTCTCATATAACCATGGTGAATTTAGCAAGCGATTTATGATATTACTAAGGTAATAGTATTGGTAGTGATTTGATGTCAGACTTGGAATCATTTTTGTGACCTCATAAGGGTTACAGGTCATAGTTAAGTTACCTAGAACAATCACATTTTTTATTATGATGCAAAATAAGTTTTTGTTGGAGTATCAAAATTTGTAAAAATACTTTGTCTCTAAATAATTATATGACTAAAGGTTGTCAAGATACGGACAAGTCTTACAAAAGCCTAGTGAGTACTTGTGAAGCAACTTCAAATACCTTCATTTTGCCTTGGAAAAGCTTGTGAAAGCACATGTCTAATATGGAGCATCACATTACGTAACCTTGGTCTTTCTATCTTCATTATTTCAAGGATATGTGTGCTAAAATTTGAGTGATATGTATATATAATGCGTTAGTAGCGAATTGTTTAATGGTGTCAAACTTAGGATTTAATGCATTTGGGTGATGAATGTTATAGTATAATTAAAATGCCATAGAAACCAATGACTAGTCATTATAGAAGTTTCGTTCACATTTCAAATTCAAGACATTCTCTAACTTTGACTCTCGTTACCTTTTAGAATTTTTTTTTGTAAACAAGAAAATTATTATGTTATCATAGTATTGGGAAGATGTCAATTGTCCTAGAGACAATTAAGATATTGATGAGTAATAAACTATGTTGTTCACTAGACGACAACGTTGACTAATTTTTAGTATCATTGCAAGATTACTAGTTGCCACCTTTAAGATGATTTTCAAATCCAATCTATGTTGACATTTGGTAAAGCATAATCTCAATCTCCTTGCTTAGAATAATTTCGGTTAATGTGCTTCATTTATCCACTCCTTTTAAAATTCTTAAAATGTATGTATTGCTTTTACCTTTTTCCAATTTCATGTTCTTCTAGGAAGCTTCATTGAAAGTAGTGAGTTGTTAGATTTGCATCATTTTTACATGCAATCTTGTAAAACAAATCGGTCTTCAAAGTATGAATGCTTGGAACTTTCACTATCGTCCTTTGGGGGCTCGGTGATCTGGGTAGAGGTATTTGTTGCATTCATGGACCAATATATGCTCAAACCTCAGTCGTTTTGTTATTGATATGTAGGAGCCCATGTTCTCCTGACCTATTACTTGATGTACAACATATAGTTGTAAAAACTGATGCCAAATGTCAAGTATTTTGTGGTGACATCATAAAAAATTCACCATCATTAAGCTTTATTATCATAAACTTGAAGTTTCTTAGGCATTCCCATGTGCTATGGTAGAATAGTTCCTTAACTTTACAATCTAGATACACTTAATTTATTCCGTCTCTTTATTGACGTCTACGGGCTATAAAAAAAATAGTTCAATGTGACTTTATGAGGTCAAAGCATTTTATGAAAACAATAAGATTTCACGTGTTGTTATTGCATCTATCTATACTAATAGTGAGCTACCCGCTCACACTCCCCCCTCACGCTTTCTTGGCACATGGGCAGCTCATGCTGCCCGGGACCCCCTTCCCCCCCTCGCGCTCTCACGTTTCAAAAACATTTGCCTGCCCAAGTGGGTGGGCAAACTTCGCTAGTATATTTTTACTTAAATTGCTAAAATACACAACCAATTTATTCTTTCAAGGGAATTGATTGTGTCAATTTTAACCTTTAGCTGTAAAATGGTGGTTTAATTTTTTATACGCTAGTGTGATACTCATGTGTTAAAAGATGACCTTTCTATGTTTCACAAATTTGAGCATTGGCAAGCCTTCTCTTTTATTATTATTATTTTTAATTTCAATGATTGAACGATCCTTTAGTACTTTGATGCCAAAGCTTGTTGTAATGCCAAAGCTTCTTGTCATGATATCATCTTGGTTTTTGATGCCAAAACTTGTTGTGATCATATCAAAATTGGTTTTTGATGGATTTAGGACTAGCATCAATATGTATATTATCTTTTAGCACATGTAGCACTAGCATCATTGTGTGAATATTTAGCTTTGTATATCAAATTTTTGTAGGCCAAGTCAAATTTGGAGCATTGGCTCTTAAACTCCAAAATATCGTGAGCACACCAAGATTTGATCATGAGGTGTCCAATACAATTTGCTGTAAAGGCAGTTCAAAGAGGGTGGGGGGGTTGTGATACCCCCTTCAATGGAGATGTCAAGGAAAGTCCCCATACATATGCACTTTTAGCTAGTGAGCTACTGGGATGAGGGCCATTGGTGCCCGAAGTATCCAATCTCAAAATTTGCAATAAATTGTTTGGCGTCCATCTAGTGACCTCATATGAAAGCCGAGGGGGTGGTGGGAGGGGAGTAAGTGTTGGTTGAAGGGGGCTGGCTTTTCACATGGACCACATCACACATCAAAGTTTGATGGTAAGGAGCTCTTTACGATGAAGTCAGCACATGTTCGGGTTGCCTTCCTCTTCACATGTTGGATGAATCACTAGAGGCCTAGGCCTGGGGCTTCATCGCCTCTCCACCTTTTCGGTCACATGCTACCTCTCAACGCTGCAACCCAGCCACTAGAAGGGTAATGCAACATGTATAGGGCTTTGGTGGGTGGACATGTGTTAATTAATGATCTCCCTCAAAAACAACTCAAAAGTGACGCGTTCGTTCCCACCTTCCCACCGCAGCGAAGGAGTTGTTGGCAACACATGATGGAACATGCAAAAGTGACACGTTGGGTTATATTTTGAATAGGAAGGAGACTTGGCTTACATGTGACTAGTATCTCAATTCTCCTTATGGCCTTTACGCTTTCAACATGCATTCCTTTGTACTCTCATGGGTCCATCTTTTATAAATAAAAACAGGAAGTTTCTTCTAGAGGTGGGGGGTTGTCTTCAATATCATGTGATGAGGCAAATGCATACCCAGTGGCCTTTTTTTTTTTTGCAATTTCCATTTGAATTTTGAAACTGACCCTAAATATTAGGGTGGGGCAGGATGGAAGGTTTCTGGCGAACTAAAAATACAGAGAGAAAAAATGATCAGAAATAGAACAGGATCGTGAGCAGTTGCATCTAGATCTCAAGGATCGCGAGGAATTGCATCGAAATCTCCAGGATCGCGAGCAGTTGCATAGAAATTTTCAGGACCTTCATACAAAATTCAGAATCTATAACCCTTGCGCCTGTTCTTGTGTGCCACTCATTCAACGATGATGCCGGATGCGCGCACACAGGCGGGGGCCCATTTCTCATGGTTTCTGAGCATTTGACTCTATCCATTCATTTTTATTGTTCATTTGAATGTTTCGAATTTCATCAGATTGGAGCAGCAATTTCTTTTGATTTTGCGTTTTGGATCGATCGAAGAGTTTGAGGTTTGTTTGTTCAATCGCAGAAGAAAAAAATGGATGGACAATGCGAGTTTGAGCATCCACAAACGGGGAAAGTAGATTCTAGTTCTGTCAGCAAATGGAAGGAGGCGTAGCTTTACGTCATGGCCAGAAGCCGGATAGATCCGTTCATCTTCTTGAAGATTTGACTGATGGATTGATGCGGCTCCGTTTTAATAAGGAATATCTTGCCAGATCTGGTGATGTGAAGCAAGAGATATAGCAAAGAACGAGGAAGGGACGGTCCAGTGACAGGAGCAGGAAAACCTCCGATAGAATTCATATTTATGGTTCCGCGTTCACCGCAACGCACATTCTTTTGTCAGATTATAAATCAGGCGCAGACAGTTGTTTAAAGTAATATTTGAACGGTGTTTGGGTTTTGATTCCGATTAGCTTCCGTTTTGTTCGATCGTAGCCAATATTTTCTCTTCTTGTTTGCGAGGGAACTTATGGGGCACAGGATCGCAGACTCAGTTTACCTAAACTC
Organism: Diphasiastrum complanatum; assembly: GCA_029204225.1. Lineage (NCBI taxonomy): Eukaryota > Viridiplantae > Streptophyta > Lycopodiopsida > Lycopodiales > Lycopodiaceae > Diphasiastrum > Diphasiastrum complanatum. The sequence continues at coordinate 26,941 of MU831807.1, forward strand.
GAGCAAGAAAGTCCAACCATTTCCATGGGGAGATTTGCCAGAAGAGGAATACTACCGTATTAAGAAGGTGCAGAATAAGAAGGAAAGGTTCAAATCACCTCGTGGCCCTTCCCTCTTCACCCAACGTTGGCTTCCTGTTGATCAACCCCCCAAAGCCATTATATTTATGTGCCATGGCTATGGTAACGATATTAGCTGGACTTTCCAGCAGACAGCCATTTTTTTCACTCAGATGGGGTGTGGAGCTTTTGCCATTGATCTAGAAGGGCATGGCCAATCTGAGGGCTTGAGAGCATACCTTCCTAATCTTAACGATGTTGCCAAAGATTGTCAAATATATTTTGAATCAGTGAAGCGGGAAGATGATTTTCGAGGTTTACCTTGTTTTCTGTATGGAGAATCACTTGGAGGAGCACTCTGCTTGCTGCTGCATTTTTTTGATCCAGAAGGTTGGGATGGAGCCATTCTAGTTGCTCCAATGTGTAAAATCTCAGACAGTATGTGGCCACCCTGGCCCTTGCCCGAGCTGCTCAAATTCTTGGCCTACTGGGCTCCCACTTGGCCTGTGGTTCCGTCCAAGGACATTGTAGATAAATCAATGACGGATCCTGCCAAGAGGGAGCTTTCTAAGAGCAATCCGCGAAGATATGGAGGAAGACCAAGGCTGGGAACGGCGGCTGAGCTTTTAAGAGCGACAGCTGACCTTACTCGGAGACTTAAAGATGTAACTCTTCCGTTCATTGTACTCCATGGAGATGCAGATACTGTTACAGACCCCTCTGTAAGCCGAGCCCTGTATGAAAGTGCAGCAAGCGGGGACAAAACCTTGAAGATGTATGAAGGAGCAAGACATGCTCTTTTACAAGGGGAATCTGATGAGAATGTGGCAAGAATTCTGGAGGATATAGCGGCTTGGTTAAAGGAACGAGTTGACAGAAAGAACAAGTATTGAAAGGTAAGAGTCTCAGGAAGTCTTTGTATAAAATTGTAAGAGACTTTGATTCAGTTCATATACATTCCCTGATTTCGACGAGTGAACTCATCAGGAAGTGAATAATCATCTTCTATGATCATATATTTGGACAACGCGAGAATCGCACTTGTCTATGTACAGGATTCTATCAGCAAGAGCTATTATGTATATTCAGTTATGACATCAAGGATTTGGGAAGCAACACAATAAGGATTGGAAGAATAGTCCATTAAACGGTAGAAGCCTGGAAATTCTCAGGTCTCCTTTTCCCATTCATACGAAGGTTATGTATGTGCAAGGTATCAGCGACGTGGTTAGCGGCAGCAAAAATGCTACAAGTAGTTAGCTACATGAGCTTGTCAAGTCATCAACAATAAACGCACCTTTGATTAGATTATTTGTAATGTTCAATTTTAGCATGGAACGTTAGATACCCAAACAGAACTCATATGAATATATTTGGTATCCATTGCAAAGTGTTTTATATGACTAATGACTTGCTAAAAGTGAGCTTGTGTTTGAGAAACTCCAGGAAGGATTGTGCTCAAATAGAAATAGATCAGACTAGACCAGGGATAAGTTCACATGCAGGCCATTTGTACCCCTTGTATGCAAGGATAATAGTTTTCCTAGTGCCTATTAAGGTTGATATAGTTCATCAATATCTTCCTCGAGTTAAGGTTCTTGCTATCCCTATCCAGATGCTTGTCTCTCTTGGTTGTCTTGTGCTCTGTCAGCCTCTAATGTATTCTAGTAAGGTCCGTACAAAACTTTATCATTGGCGCATGCTCTTGCATAGATACTGCTCAACCCTTTGTATGCGTAAGTTCCAAAATCCTGACTGGCATCACTGGCGTAATATTGTGTCAACTTTGCTGCCAGGCATAAAAGGACGATGGCAACTCATGGACATTACAGATGCATTGAAATACTAATTACCTACAAGACAGTATATTGTAATTATGCATGTCACATGATTAAGTCTAGAGTTCGGTGTGGCAGCGCTAGACTTACATTGGATGTGATAAGTTCCAATCTTGGTGCAGTTTCAGTCTTCTGTCTTGATGTTACATCTTTTGTCACTTCCTAATCGTGAGCAATTGGCCTTCCATGTTTGTTACAATCTTTCATTTGATAGAAAGATGCTGGCACGAGAAAGCCTTTGGACATGACAAAGCGTAAAGTCTTACTATTTATGATAAAGCTGAAGGTCCAATACTTCATTGACGCCTTCCACACAGATAAAAATCGCATGTCTTTTCGCTATGATTGATAATGTTGTTGATTCAGCGTTCGAATTATGAACATGTTCTTCTTTGTAGAGATCTTCATCAAAGTTGCAGCCGATTGGCTCGTCCTAATGTATCTCTAGTGATGCACTTTGCACGTGACTACCTTCTCCAATCTTAATTTTGTTTTCAGTCACCTATAGTGATGCAATTTTCCTTCATGGAAGCAACTTCCATTGATGGAGGACCATACATCAATGCTGCTTTTGACTTGATTGTTTTCAGGTTTCTATGAGCAAATTGGTAGAGTACTTTTTATCTTTAGGGCTGGCTATAGTTCTTTGTAGGGTTCTCTCTCTCTCTCTCTCTCTCTCTCTCTCTCTCTCTCTCTCTCTCTCTCTCTCTCTCTAGCCTGGCCACATGCATTTTGTGCATCCTCGATGCAATACGTAGGATGGGCATCCAGTATGGGAAGTACAAGCCTTGTCAAACACATGCATTTTCAAAGGCCCGCGCTTTTGAGATATTCTATTGAAATAAATTCTTATATGCATCTCTCTCTCTCTCTCTCTCTCTCTCTCTCTCTCTCTCTCTCTCTCTCTCTCTCTCTCTCCATCCAAGGTGCCACATAATTTGGACACCTTCAAGACTTGTGGCCAAAAACTATAGCCAAAAATTGGCTCTTGCCATCATTCACCTGAAATCTAGAAACTAGACCTAGAGACAATCTACACTTAGTTCGAATAATAGGGTAATTGTAGGATGCATTTTTGGTTTTGCTAGGACAACTTGGAAGACCTTTTTTGCATGTCGAGAAACCAACATCCGCCATGGCTCTCCACCATAAAAAGTGCTCACACGTCTAGGAAATGCTATGCCTGAAGAATGCATGCCTTATCTCTCTACACATTGTTTGTCACCTTTTATTCATCCTTAACCTACTCTTTCATCTCATTTGTGTTTCCGCTTCAACTAATCCCCCATCATTGTTGCTTAGCCTATTCTTTAGCTATCGTGGTTGCTTAACTCATCATTTGTTCATTGTTGTTGGCTACCAAACCTCTTACCCTTTGTTGCCAATCCTTTTCTCACCCTTTTTTTCATTCTTGACTTGCTTTGGATCCATCTCCCCCTTTTACCACTTGCCAATGTTGCTTGAACCTCCTCCTACACCAATATTTTCATTATATTTTAGTTTATTATGTTTCTCTAGCATTCAATTATCTTGTGCTATTTGTCATAGCTAATTTTCCATCATTTTCTTTATTATCATTATTTGTCTATGTTTATGTTTTTATTACACTATATTAAAACAAAATAAAGGGACAAAAAGAAAGACATTAACCAATTGTTTTAAAAACTACTAGGTCCTTTGCCAATCCACCATACACCAAAGAATCAAGAGTGTTTTGGTTATATTAGATTCTTGCTAACGACTTATTTTTGTTGGTAATTCTTACGTCTACACTGTTGTTAGGGACAAGATTAAATGTGTTTGGCTAAGATGTACACCAAGTATTTTGGTTCATTTGATGGCAAAGAGTTGGATGACTTATTTGGTGAACCTAAGGCAAACTTTTGAAAAAGCCATTGATGGATATGAGATGATTGGCAAGTTGAACATTGAGACGTGAACATTGAGAAGGCAAACTAAGACTCGTTAGGAGGTGTAACACCAATATGTTTCTCGTTTGTTTGATTGGAGGGATTTTAGCAAGATCTTTATGTTGTTTTTAGAGTATTTAGTTGAGGCACCAACACCTATGGATCGAGGGCTTGCCTTTGATCCATAGATGAGACACATGTAGATGAGGTAGGGGTTTAGACTCCAAAGTCATGAGACACATATATTCCTTTTTTCGGAAAACTCATTCTGACAGCTTGAAGTTTTGATTCAAGGAACAAACCTTCATCACAGATGCGAGGTCTTCCCTTTCCTTAGAGCAACCTAGATCCTTAATTATCAGTTTTGACACAGCATGGCTTCCGAATATGGATTCTTCCACCACTTCCTAGCCGCCGTCAAACCAACATCAATTCAACTCAGATTTTTCCGAATTTGACTTTATCACCTCGCTCTAATACCAAGTTGACAAAAAAAAAAAAAAACAGGTTACAAATCGATGCAATCACCACAACACTTTGACAAGCACTTCAAGACAAGAAACACATGATTGCTCACAAACTCAAAAACTATATATTCACACTGTGAAAGATTCAACTAGTTTCATCACATTTTGCAATATTTCCATATTTGGCATATTGAGGCCAAAACTTGTTTTAGACTTAGAGGTTGACTTTTCACAGTTCATTAGTCTAAATTTCACTTGAATAAACACTTTTTGAAAGTGTGGGAAAGATAGAATGCGAGTTTGAGTAGATTCAATATGAATAAGTTGGGTACATTGAATCTAGACCCAAAATTGGTAGGGTTAGCATTTTGGTGGGAAAGACAAGTGGCCAAATAGGGTTTGGACCTGCTATAAAAGGATGTAACTCGTGGAGAGAGTCATCTTCTCTCTTCTCTATCTCATTTCATGCTTATACATGGTTCTCTTGGGTTCTACTATCCATTGGTGCACTATCTTGGTGATTGCTTGCAATTCTATGTGTAGAATGATCTATATTTGCTATGTTCTATTAGTGTTTGCATCTCAAGTTGTGTGTAGATGCTGATTTTTCTTCATTGGTGAAATTAATAGTGTATTTCTCTTTCTAACCAAAGATCATTCAAGTAGATTGGATCTTAAGGATCTGAAATCTTTCACACACACTATATAAGAGCTTGTGTTTCAGGTTATGAAGGAAGAAATCAGATCTATCAATGATTTGGTGAAGATATCAAGTCTAGAGCATGCTAGAGAGGATTCTACACCAAAATCGAATTTTTTTGCTTTTGTAGATTGGATCTTTTGTAGATCAAAACACTTTATAGGTCAATATACTTGATCAATTCTGATTTTTCAATTCACATACTGGATTTGGCCGATTTTTGGATCATTTGTTCCGCCTAAGTGGTGGCTTATAGATTGCATATCAAATTTTCAGCATTTGAATGTAGATTTGAAATAGTCAATTTTTTGTGATTTTGTCAAAACCCTAATTTTGATTGGATCTCTAGATAGTGAGGTTGCTGGACTTCATTTGAGTGTGTTTCAATCTTAGGAAGTGGCAAAAGTCATTAGATTGAGGATAGATCATAGGTTGATCAAGATTCCATGATTCTATATGTTGATTTGCTTGGATAAGTGCTAGAAGAGAATTTGTGAGATGGTTTCAAATCTTGGTGATTTCTTTTGAAAGCATTTGTTGTCGTTCAAAGGAGTGCTTTGTGCATTGAAGCAGGTTGAAAGAGAAGATCAGGTCATTGCTTCATGGCAACCTCAATTGGAGTCATATTGGAAGCCAATGATAGGCTTATCTCAAATAACTATTCATTGTGGAAAGTGAGGATGGAGTCACTTCTTGAGATGAATGATGTTTTGGATATTGTTGTAGGTTTGGAGGAGAGACCAACAACACAACAAGATCAATTGAGGTATGACAAGAGAGCCAAGAAGGCTCTACACATGATAAAAATGAATGTTACCAATGAACTTCTCAAGAAAGTTGGTAAGTGCACATCATCTTTGGAAGCTTGGAATTCATTGAAAAAGCTTTACGAATCCAAGTCTACTTCTAGAGTGTTGAATCTAAGAAGGCAAATCTTTTCTTGTTTGCAAAAGAACGAAGAAAGTCCAAGTACTTTTGTTTTGAGAATGAAAGCATTGAATGATGAGTTAGTTTGCATAGATGAAAGCATTAAGGAATGAGAGCTTATTCAAGTGATTCTTAATGGCTTGTTGGATACTCATGCTAACACTTTTCAAAGTATTGCTATTCAAAAGACTTTGCCAAGTTTGATGGATCTTCAAGAGATCTTGATCAATGAGGAATATAGGCTTTAAGCACGAGGTGGATCTACATCGACACTTCAAGAGGATGCTATGTTCACAAAGGGAAAATTCAAGGGCAAAACCAAAAGTAAGTGGTCTAAAGGGCAAGATCAAGTGGATGCTTCTTCAAGTGACAAAAAGAAGGATAGATCAAAGCTCAAGTGCTTCTATTGTGGCATCAAAGGACACTTTGCAAGTGAGTGCTACAAGAAGAAGAGAGATCAAGGAGACAAGCAAGGTGATCTAACCCTTGATGAGGATGGTTTGGATGTTCAAGATGCAAATGATGATGCTTTTGTGATGTCTTCATGTATGCTTGCTAATGATGGAGATCTAGATCCTTGGTGGACCAAGAGGGTGATCTACACGGCCAATGATGGTGAGTGTGCAATCAAAGGGATTGGCACAATTCCTATTTCTCTCTCTACAAATAGGAATGTTCATTTGGAGGATGTCTTGTTTATTCCATCTATTACCAAGAATTTACTTATGTGAGTCAAATGCTAAGTAAAGGCCTCAAAGTGGAGTTTGATGGAGATGTTTGTTTGATCAAAAGGAAGGATATCTTGATTGGAAAAGGTAAAAGGCAAGGGAGGTTGTTCAAACTTGATGCTTGTGTTATTGCTAACCAAGTTGGATGTGTTGCAAGGGAGCAAATTTCTATTCAAGAGGTTTGGCACAAAAGGATGGGACACCTCAACTTCAAGTCATTGGAGGTAATGACAAGGAAGAAGGTTGTGATTGGTCTTCCAAGTTCCTTAAGTAATGTCAAGCATGTTTGTGAGTCTTATGCTTTGTCTAAGTCACATAGACTACCTTATACTAGATCTATTTCTAGATCTACAAAGCCTTTTCAACTTGTACATTCGGATATTCATGGATTTACTACAATTAGCAATAGTGGAGCTAAGATGTATGTAACATTCATTGATGATTTTAGTAAATTTTGTTGGATCTATCTACTAAAGAGCAAGGATGAAGTGTATGATGTCTTTGTCAAGTTCAAGAATGCAAGGGAGAACCAATTTTCCACAAAGATCAAGTGCTTGAGAGGTGACAATGGTGGTGAGTACATATCTAACAAGTTCAAGGCCTTTTGTGATGAGCATGGGATCAAGAGGGAGTATACAACATCAAGGACCCCACAACAAAATGGAGTGGTTGAAAGGAAGAATAGGACTTTATGTGAAAGTGCTAAAGCCATGAGGTTAAGTGCTAATTTTGACAAACCATTTTGGGATCAAGCTTTGTTGTGTGCCAATTTCTTGTGCAATAGGTGGTCAAGTGCTATTTTGGATGGAAGGACACCTTTTGAGATGCTATTCAAGAGGAGGCTGAGTGTCAACTTTCTAAGAACTTTTGGATGCACATGCTATGTGAACATTATTTTTGATGATAGGACCGAGGAGGATCCATCTTCAAGAAGATGTATTTTGTTGGATATAATGTGGTGAGTAAAGCCTACAAGGTTTTAATTCCTTCTACTAACAAAGTGACTGCTGGTAGAGATGTCATTTTTGATGAGGAAAATATTCCAAAGGTGTCTTCAAGCATGATTGATGGTAGTGTGGATGGATCTAACATTCTTGATGTTGATTGTGAAAGATTCAACTAGTTTCATCACATTTTGCAATATTTCCATATTTGGCATATTGAGGCCAAAACTTGTTTTAGACTTAGAGGTTGACTTTTCACAGTTCATTAGTCTAAATTTCACTTGAATAAACACTTTTTGAAAGTGTGGGAAAGATAGAATGCGAGTTTGAGTAGATTCAATATGAATAAGTTGGGTACATTGAATCTAGACCCAAAATTGGTAGGGTTAGCATTTTGGTGGGAAAGACAAGTGGCCAAATAGGGTTTGGACCTGCTATAAAAGGATGTAACTCGTGGAGAGAGTCATCTTCTCTCTTCTCTATCTCATTTCATGCTTATACATGGTTCTCTTGGGTTCTACTATCCATTGGTGCACTATCTTGGTGATTGCTTGCAATTCTATGTGTAGAATGATCTATATTTGTTATTTTTGGATCCACACGTGTGAAATATAGTATCTTGCTGGTTTTTTACGGACAGCAACAATACATAATCATTTCATTCAAGTTTGATCAAGTTCTATTAGTGTTTGCATCTCAAATTGTGTGTAGATGCTGATTTTTCTTCATTGGTGAAATTAATAGTGTATTTCTCTTTCTAACCAAAGATCATTCAAGTAGATTGGATCTTAAGGATCTGAAATATTTCACATTGATGAGAAGGATTTTACTTTGGATGGTGGTGATGATGGACCTTCATCAAGTCAAAAGCCAAGGAGAACATCGAGAGAAAGACAAGTACCTTCAAGGCTCACATATGATCAAAAGGGTAAGCAAGTAGTTTTTGAAAATTATGTTGCTTTCCTAACCTCTTTGGATGAGCCTACAAGTGTAGATCAAGCAAGGAAAGAAGAGGAGTGGATCCAAGCAATGGATCTTGAGTATCAAGCTCTTATGAAGAGTGGAACATCTTTTGGAAGATCGTCTTGTGTACATGGAGCTATGCAAGTGGATGAACGTTATCTTGCTGTAAAATCAAGTATTGGATTTGGAAAACAAAGTTTTTTCAATGACTTTGATGATTAAGTTGAAGATCAAGAAGTTGATCTCAAAGCGCTTCAACTAATCAAAAGGGAAGGTGGGCAATTTGGAGCTAGTCAAGAGCATCAAAGGAGAGATAATTGGCAAAGATGTTATGGATGTTATTGCAGCATATTGAAGACTCAAGTAAGGTCAAACGAGCAGCAAGGAAGTTTTGTTCAAGTTTACTTTACTTGTTCTGTCTCATGTTTGAGCATTTTCATGTGGATGTGTGCAAATTGTCAAGATATGGTAAAACTAGCTACGTGAGTATTGTTTTGATGTTGAGTTTGTACTAACATTCTTGGCTGGCTTTGCTGATGGAAATGAAGCTATTGGAGGTTCATTATGTCAATCATTCATGGTCAAGTCATCAAGTGATGATGGCATCTTATGGCAAGATGAAGATGGAGGCTCATTCATGGAGTATCATGGTGGATACAAGGCAACAAAGGACAAAGGAGGAGGAGACATGCAAGCAAAAGTTGATTACTCACATTTATGGTCTGTTTGCTGTATTTTTTCAGAGAGTTCAGAGTTGGAAGCATGTTGGAATCATTTCATTTACATTCTATTTGATTCTTCATGTTCTAGTTACATCTTGATATGTAAAATTGATGTAAGAAATAGTGAAGCATCCCAAGTGGACACTATTCTCTATATCAATTATGGTTGTTTCTATTTTGAGCATTATGTGATCATTGAAAGGAGATCTATTCTTAGGAAGAAGATCATTCTTATGATGGATCAAAGTTCTATGGTCAAAAACTATGCTAGGAGCAAGCATATTGAGATACAACATCATTTTGTGAAGGAGCGAGTGATTGCAAAGGAGGTGGAACTTCAACATGTGTCTTCAAGAGAATGTGTAGTTGATATCTTCACCAAATCATTGGGAAAAGACTTGTTCATGAAGCATAGGACTTCACTTGGAGTATTATCAAAGTCTATGCTAAAACTAGTTGAAGAGGGAGTGTGAAAGATTCAACTAGTTTCATCACATTTTGCAATATTTCCATATTTGGCATATTGAGGCCAAAACTTTTTTTAGACTTAGAGGTTGACTTTTCAAAGTTCATTAGTCTAAATTTTATCTGAATAAACACGTTTTGAAAGTGTGGGAAAGTTAGAATGTGAGTTTGAGTAGATTCAATTTGAATAGTTGGGTACATTGAATCTAGACCCAAAATTAGTAGGGTTAGCATTTTGGAGGGAAAGCCAAGTGGTTAAATAGGGTTTGGACCTGTTATAAAAGGATGTAACTCGTGGAGAGAGCTATCTTCTCTCTTCTCTATCTCATTTCATGCTTATACATGGTTCTCTTGGGTTCTACTATCCATTGGTGCACTATCTTGGTGATTGCTTGCAACTTTATGTGTAGAATGATCTATATTTGCTATTTTTGGATCCACACGTGTGAAATACAGTAGCTTGCTGGTTTTGTATGGACAGCAACAGTACTTTTTCATTTCATTCAAGTTTGATCAAGTTCTATTGGTGTTTGCATCTCATTTTGTGTGTAGATGCTGATTTTTCTACATTGGTGAGATTGGTAGTGTGTTTCTCTTTCTAACCAAAGATCATTCAAGTAGATTGGATCTTAAGGATCTGAAATCTTTCACACACACTATATAATTCAAGTACAAAGTGAACTAGCTAAATAGCAATTCAGGGGCTCATAAAAGATCGGCCCACTATCTAGAAAGTTGGAAAGAGAATGTTGCAATCAAATATGGCAAGTGACCGTCATGTTCTTACACGTTAATCATTGCTATTTCAACTAATATCAAATTAACAAATTGTGCAAGCAAAATAGTCTATGTACGAAGTAAGAACTAGAACAAACTTAGAACATTATGGATTCGTGGAATAGTAGTCATTATTGAATTAACCAAGTAGGGTACAAATTAAGATCATATTATGAGGCAATGTACAATTTGATAGCAGAAACCAATGATTAATAAGCCACACATGAAACCCAAGGCATAGTCGTCCCATAAGTTGACTAGGCCATGACTCGAGCTCCAGAGCTAGCTCAGGACTTGTGACTACTTGACTGGCTCACCACAGGCCGAAGGCCGTCCTTGACTTTCTAACTTGCTCTAGGACCTTAGGGATCGTCACCCCTTAGGGTCTTACAGGGCAAACTTGGTGCACCCGAGTGAGCTTTACAACACTTACTGTAGAGTTGCTTTACCCGACAATGATGTAATCATGTGTATTTTGCAAGTTTGTAGACCGCTTTATTTCCTATCAAGAATCTTGAGGAAATCTACAAGGAATGCGTAACAACTTTTTTGTATTTTTGCAAGAAGACTTGTCGGTGCACATTAAAGATGAGATTTTACAAAGGGTAATCTCCAACAAGTAAGCAACTCTTCTCTTCAATTCTTGATATTGATCTCGACATGATGCCCCAACAATCGTCAACTTAAATTTTATTTATTTATTTTGAGTCAAATTGGCAACTTTCGAGGACTAACTTCAAGATCTTAGCTCTATAACATTTATCCAATGCAAGGGCTCCCAATATCTTGAGCTAGAATATATGGTGTAGAAAATGACTATGTCATACTAGTCATACGACCACCTACAATTGCAGCAAATGTTGTAGTAAGTAACCATGTTACCTCCTTGCCTAAGCACGCCTCCATGAAAGCAAACCATCATACTACCATACTTGGAAGAGCCATCACTAACATCATTAGTGTGAATGCCTTGATTACCACCACCATCGGTTTTCATAATCAGCAAATTCACCACAATGCAAAATATTGAACTTGAAATTTGTTCTTGTTACCTTCATGTGAGGAAGTACACATTTCTTTCATGAGCTTGGATCTTTCCTTGCTGCCCCTTTTGGCTCTACTCTTTTCCTTCTCTTTGATGAAAAATGTCTCTTCATTGTTCTTTGGGTTGATTAGTTGAAGTCTTTTCCTTGCTTGCATGTTGGTATGTCGATGATCTTGCTCACCAAATCACTATTCATTTCCTTGAAGGTAGGTGTCTCTCCTTGAATCTTCATGGTAATACCCATTGATTCAAAGAGTCTTTGCAATGTGTCCCAAGCCTCTTTGTGTAGTGGCTCCTTGAACTCCATGATGAACTCATTTAACACATTCATTTGATGATGTGTAGAGCTAACCTAGTTTTCTTGTCATACCTTACTCCTATGATGCACTTGTTGAGTCTCTCTTTAACACCAAGTACAATATCCATCAGATCGTGTATAAAAAAAAAAGATTACATCCTAACCTTTCGAATATAAAAATTAGAAAATATTAGCCTATCAATTATCTCTAAGACTATGTTGCCATGAAGTGCCAGTTCTACTAAAATGTGAAAGTCTACATAAAATTCATTATATGATGATGCTATGCACAAACCGTAATCTTGTGCTTCCAAATATGTGTAAGGAAATAGATCCTAAACACTTAACACAAGATCAAATTAGATCAAGAATAGAGAGAGAAAGTAGATGATGTATCAGAAGCCATTTGGAACTTTGAGTTCCACTTGGCCACTTCTAATCTTAGCCATCTATTTACATTTATGGTCTAGATTCCGGTACTCAAGAGTTAACCAATAGTATTGTATTCTATGTTGACCAAACAATTAAATATGATTGGATCCATGATCTTTTTGCCCCTTCCTTGTTGGTTCCACACATATGAGGGTTGCACTTTGACTTTGGTCAAACATTTAATTTGGCCTCCATATTGACCCATAAGTTGTTGGCATATTTTCACAAGTCTCATAGTACATGCTACAAGCTTGATCATAAATTTGTAAGGACTTGAATGGGGAACAAAAACTTCCACGATCATGCTAAACAAGTGTATTTTTGTCTTGAAGGGTGGTCTCATCATATAATTCACAATCTTCGTAATAAACTTGTAGCAACATGATGGAGTCATGGTGCCATCATAGTTGGGTAAATCCATCGTGGATTTTGTTGTTGGCTCAAGGCCGACATTTGCATAGTCGATGCAAAATCGTGTTCATCAAAGGTTGTTTTAAAGAACAAATTCTCATTAAGCCTCACCATAATTTTGGGTTTTGGTACACTAGAGGGATTGCTACAGGTGTCAGAAATAAACTTGGATTATTAGAAGATTAGGGATTATATCTGAATTACACGATCCGATTGTGATCGCATTCAATTGCCATTTGCCAATGAGTAGATATAACAGTTCGATTCTAATTGCTAGCAGATAATTCTAAACATTTGTCTAGTCATTTTAATTTTAATTTGTCAACTGTATACATATAGCTCTACCACATGTGCACTACTACATGAGTAAAATTTGCCATGTGTGAGAGTCATGTGAATAATATGTAAAACAAAATTGCGATCATTTTATACAATTGTCATTCATACAAAGTGGAAGTATAAATATTGCTACTTTGGGAATGTGTGAGTAAGATGTGAGGTAACTCATTTTTCTACTTTTTATTATTCTAATTGCACATGTGTGATTATTGAGTAAGAGTAACATAAAAATAGCATGCGAGTAATTTGTAAATTGTTGTCATGTGACCTGAAAGCTATCTTTTTGGATTTTTTTACAACATTTGAACCATTCCTTCCACACAATATCAATGCATTTATTTGTGGTTGACCAATTTCATGCATCAATCAAACTTATCTATGAGCCCACCACTCACGAATAAGAAAATAGAGCCAATAACTCCTCGACGATGGCATCAATATTGCTAGATTCTTTAGCCCCAAGCCCTATATCAAAAACAATATTCTTAGTGTGTCAGTGTAGAGGTAGATATTGTTATGATAAAGATGTTTAGTCATTGAAGGTCATATCCATGGCTTTGGACAATATGCCTCATTATTTTCACACATTCATTTATCATTTTCAATTCTTAAACTACTACCCAACATCTTAGACTACTTATCTCTTCCTAAATTGGCACCACCCTTTTAGAATTCTTCTGCAAACACAAACACAAACATTCACATAATTTTACAATATCTCTACACTTCTATTCACATTTTTATATCATTCTCTCTTAAAGACCACTTCCAAAACTAAATCTAATACCTACAACAATCCACATCATTCACAAATAAGCACAAAAGAGCCTAATTGACAAGCTCGCCCTAGTCATCAAGCTTCAACTCGTGCACAACGAAATTACACAAGCATTAGACATAACATCACCTCACATTGGACCACACAAGAAGACAAAGATGTAAAAGTTGAAAATATTGAATTGGCATTACTTTTATAAGAATAGAAAGAGTCTGCACAATATAAAGTGAGAGTGCCCCCACATGATGAGTCAACTTCTCATTGGGCCTCTTGGCTTTGAACTAGACATAAGACTACCTAAGATACGATAGTTTAAGGCTAAAGTCTTATCTTAACCTGAGACCTTGCCATATTTGATTATTCCTTCTAAATTATTGCTATTAGTTGGGCTTTTCCATAGTTGAACTGCTAGAACTGTTTCAATACATTCTTGGGTTGAAGAATTCTATTACAAAAAGCAATTTTTTTCATTAGATTTTATCATTCAAGAACAAAATTCCTCTATTCCACCAAAATGTTCTCCGAATTCACCATTGTCAAATCAAGATAAACATTTTATTGACTATGGTAATACTGAATTTTCCTTTGAAATCTATAGTCAACTAAAACAATCTTCCAATAATCAATGATGAGTGTTAAAGCACCACCCCTTCTACATTGAGCATGTCTGTAACTACAATCATATTTTTGATTGAGGACTTTAATGAGACTTTCTTGTAGAAATCCACCATAAAACACAAACACAATGATGATCCCAAAAAGTATTGTATTATGAGTCATGATCTTCATTGTATTCACTTCACCCATACATGCCAAGAAAAGGGACTTGTTGCCCTTCACACATCAAGAAGCCTAAGAAAGGGTCACAAGACTGCTACACTAACTGTCATTGCTTTGATTAACGTTTTATGGAAACATGTTGGGGGAGGAAGAGAGATGTGGAACGACTTCCCCGATGAGGGATGCTACTAACTATTAGCAAGAACGATCTCGATGTCAAGGAAGAAATAGAAAATGTCGAATATAATCACAGCTCATGCGTTAAGGACCGCTGAAATAGTTTCATACTCAAACGAATTTTTTGATTTGAGTACAGTCCACCGAAGAGAGTAAATAGTACGTGGAATTATTATTTGATCAATTTGAAAGTGAAGTTCAGTTCAGAATTCAATGTGGTAGTGTAGAAAGATAGTATTCATTCCTCAGGCGTCAAAGACAGTCGTCATCTGATTGAATTCGAAGGAGTGATAGACGTCCGTGATTCGATCAGACGGAGTGAACGAGTTGAGAAAAGCAATTGAGAAAGTGTAATCAATCACAACACACACATATCGAAATTAGACATAGATAGTAGAAGGTGTTGTTGATATTTTACACTGAATGCTTAACATGAGAGCTCTCTCACCAATGGAACCAAGTCTCAAATTGTCAAAGGACCAGTGTCCTCAAACAATCCAAGAGAAAGAGCAGATGCGTGAGTATCCTTACCACTCTATTATAGGATCTCTTATGTACGCCATGATCTGTACCAGGCCAGAATCAACATGCTCCGACATCATTATTTTGTGACAATCAAAGTGCCATTGACTTGTCAGCCAACCCTAGATTTCATTCTAGGAGTAAGCACATCGAACTGAAGTATCACTATGTCAGAAGCAAAGTTCTCGACAAAGAGGTCAGATTATAGTATTGTCGAACACAAGATATGGCAGCGCATATTTTTACTAAAGCATTAAGCTTGGAAACACACAGAAAGTTCTGTGCAAAAATAAGTTTGAAGGCCATGGCATTCATGGATTCAGATTAAGGAAGAGTGTTGGATTATTCTCCTTCCAACTAATCGACTAATCATTTTTTAATCTTCACCCAACTGTTTATCCAGTTCTGCGGTATTTCTTGTGTTTTACACAGTCTGCAGAATTATAAGTGTATTTACACAGTCTGCAGAAATACACGGAGTTTGACAACAGTATCGCCTTTTTCGCCTGTCAGGAATTTCGAGTAAAAATGTAGTGTCGCGTTTTTCGCATTTTCAAAGTGTCCTAAAATTAAGGAAATGATTTTATTGAAGACCTTCGCATTTTCGCCCTTCGGGATTTTCTCTCACTTCGGCATTTTCGCTTTTTCCTGATGGCAGTTTACATTTATTTTTGCAGAGAGACAATTTCGTTCATTTATGTAGACAAACTGTTTATGGCAATTGACGTCGCTTACTAGCAATTAGTTTCTAAGAAGGGACTGGATGAATGCCAGCGGACTCCAGCCAACTGGCAATCGCATTTGACGACCTCATTACTTAGTATAAATTAGCTATTCATACATCTCATTATTGTGTTGTGAACTGTGAAGGAGTTGAGTATTATTACACAACGCTTCTTGCGCTCTTATCAAGCAGATCGTTCACGACCATAAAGTATTGTAGTTAGCTCTCTATCAAACTTCCAGCTTGAACTCTCTTGAGCATTCTAGCTCAATCTTTAGAGTTGATTTTAGAGTTGCTATTGCGCTACTGCTTATTAGTAGAGTTGTTTATTTCAGACTTATTGTCAATTACTTAGAGATAGCTTAGAGTGCGCAGTTTTGATCTGCTATTACTTGTGCTCATTTGTATCTGATTTGTTTTCTTACTGAATCAATCAAACTTCTTATTGTGTTTAGTATGTGTCAGAATGTATGCATCTCTGTAATGTTTTTGTAACTGATAGAAATTGTCTTAGAATTCATTGCTTTATGTTTGGCTACATAATCACTTAGTTTCTTGCGATTTCAAGGTTAGTTACTAAAGATTGAACGTGATTTCCATCACTAATTTTTGTTCAATATTGATAGGTGTAGTCATCCATTGGAAGTTTTGTTCAATATTGATAGGTGTAGAATTGCATTGGAAGTAGGAGGTTTTCGCTATTTCAATACTCACCTATTACTAACACAAAATTAATGCCAAATAAAGTAACTACCTCATCACCTTCCTTGAAAGTGAGAACATGTTTTTGGCAAAATCAATAGCCAGAAAAGATGATTTACTAAATAACCATTCATACCCAAAAATTAAATCAGTGCGGGCTAGGTCTAAAATATGAAAACTAACAAATTTTGTATGTCCTTGTATCAAAATTGGGAGATTTGATACTTTCGCATTCCAAGTCGCCAACTCTGCTCCTAAAGCTAGATAAACTCTACGTCTATGATTATTGGCGTCAATTGACATTCTGAGTTTCTCACAAGACGAGAATTAATAAAATTATGAGTAGAATTATTGTCTAATAAGATACTAACTTTTTGATATTTAATTGTGTGTGTTAAACGAAACAATTCGTTAGACAAAAAAGAGGCGGTACTAAAAGAGCATTCACACTCACAATCAAACAGGTTAATTTTCAAAGTTTTACCTTTACCCCCTGGGATTTCAATCATCTATGATGCAGGTTTCTTTCTCTCTGGACAAAACCGTCAAATTTCGCCACCACCACGCCTTGTTGCGTAAGAATAATACAATACTTTCAATTTTTTTCTCATCAATTTTCCATGCAAGTTGAAATAACTGAGACAATAGCTTTATTTGGTTCAAAAGAACTTCCATCTGTTGGTCTCTCAGATTATTCCGATAGTTCATATCATTGAGTGTCGCACTCAATTGCTGACAAATCTGTATATATGAAGGTGCAGCCGGATTTGGCACAACTTGATTTGCAGCTTCTTCAGGAATGATCTATTTCAGAAAATAACTAACTTTAGTTAATGAATATGTCTATTTTTAACTTTAAGTGAAGTATAGTTGACCAATTTTGACTAAAACGGACTTTAGTATGGTCAATTCACTAATCTTAGTTCATTTCATAGACAATTCAAAAAAAAAAAAAAAGCAAAACTAAAAATTTTGAATTTCAGGAATTTAATCTTTTTTAAAATTTTACGTAACTTATAATTCAACAAAAAGTACTATTAGTATATAGGCAATTGAAATCAAAAAATCGCTCCATTCCTAATCTTACCAACATAATGTCAGTCCGGTATGCAAAGCACACAATATTAACTGCTTTTTGTTAATAGCAAAAATTTTACGTAAATTTCAATTTCACGAAAATTCTCAGCCAAAATCACTAATTTGTGACTCAACCATAAGCATGCATATGACCACTCAAAATGACTGTAAATCTCTCATGCACGTCAGAGACATCATCAAATTCAACATGTTTCAAATCCATGCAAGCACAGTACATCAAATTAGGTAAACATCAGGCATGCAATCAGAGCATTGACGGATTTTGACAATTTTGTTCTGACGGCCATATCTTGAACTACAGTGCACCAAATTGGGCTCTCGTGGCCATCAAACTCTGGTGGTGGATTCATGGAATTGGTTAAACTACCCAACTTTTGTTTGCATGACGACTCCTATAGTTTTGTTGTGATTCATCGCCTCCTTTTTGTCTTGGAGTATAGTGATGTTTGGATTGCATGCTTTTTGGACTTGTATTATTTTTGGGACGTTAAGGACTGGTAGAATTAGGTCAATTATTGGACATGGGTCCCAAGCATTAACTAGGCCCAAATTAGATCTCCAAAATCATTTTATAACTTATAACTACTTGATTTGGCTCACCACAGGTCGTAGGCTTAGTCTTGATTTCTTGAACTTGTCTTGGAACTTTGGGAGGGTTGTCAATCCGAGTTTTTCAAGGCTTGTTGCACTTGAGTCAACTTTAGAACACACAACCCCCCCCCATCACACACACACGTGCACGCATCATCATCATCTCCAAGATTTTGTTTTGATAGACAATGATAAATGAGTGATCGGAAAACCTCCATTAAATTATCCTCAAAAAATCTGCATTTCTAAGTGCTTCCCAAGGTTTGGCTAAAAGGATTTATGTGCTTGTATAAGCAACCTTCAAATATATTATAATGCCGATTTAGACAAACCGTGTCGATTCCATTCCTACACTTTGATGACTTTCTTGAGCAATGATGATAAACCACTTCTTCTCTCAGAATTCGACCTAATGGATGGCTTATTCAAGTGTTGTATGGAAAAAATGCAAAATTCCAATAATCTATGACAAATAGTCTCACATTTCCCTATGTAAATTGTGGGTATTCTTGAGCATGCTGAAAGCCTAAAGGGATGAGGATATTTTTCATTAGCCAAGGAGGGTGTAATGTAGGCCCACTCTCATCCAAGGATCCAAGGATATAGAATGGTCAAAACCTTGCATCATCATCTCTTGATGATGATGGAGCATTACACAATTTTGGATGAGGGTTGGAAATTGGTGGTGCCGACAACCTCCTTTAAGAATGCTCTATTCTTGGTAAAACTCCATAATGAGATACCAAAAAATCTGGAGAACTAGCCCATGATGAAATAGCAATTCAAATCTCTTTAATTTGCAAAGCAAAAAAATAATTCTCATTAACTGGGGCCTGCCCTAGATACTTGAGACTTGGACCCCCCACACCCCCCCCCCCCCACGAAGCTCGTAGCGCGTATAGGGCTTGACTTCTTCGTTCGCCTTTTTCGTTCTCTCTTTCTCTCGTGTTTTCTCTCTTCTGTCTCTCTTTTTTGTGTTTTCTGTTCGATCTTTCTCAGCATTACCTTGATCACAGAGAGCTTCAGTTGCATCCATTTTCTGATTTTGTGACAGATTTGTTGTTGAATTCCTGCTGCCTTTCTCTCTCATACTTGATCATGCAAGGTTTAGGCCTGATGGGTAGCAGCACCCCCACACTGGAGCTGACGCTGCTGGCAGCGGAGGATCTGAAGAATGTGAGCCTTGTGGGTAAAATGAACCCTTATGCTGTTGCTTGGGTTGATCCTTACACCAAAAGAACCACCAGAACCTTAAAGAAAGGTGGCATGGATCCAATCTGGAATGACAGAATGATAATTCCGCTTGATAATTATGCTTTGGCAAACCCTTATGCTTGCCTTAATGTTCAGGTTTTCAGCCATGGCCCCGTCTGGGATACTATTGTTGGATCATCGTGGCTGCAGCTTTCCGAGATCTGGAGGTTGAGATCTCTCAAGGAGTCAGATGAAGATCCGGATATTGTCACCTTGCAGCTGCAGAGGCCATCAGGAAGATTGCACGGAGTTGTTAGGGTTTTGATTTGCTTAAAGGGGGTTATGTTTCCTCCAAGGATGGATGCCGCGGTTCAGGAAAAGAACGGGATGGAAGGGATGAACGCAGCCTGCGAAGGAGTGCCTGCAGAGGGGATTCCGGTGATGGGATATGCGATGCCACAATACTCAGGAGGATATTATGGTGCAGCCCCATATACATCGGCTTCTTCTTCCCAGGCAGCGGCGAATTATTACCCAGGTGCTTCTGCTTCGTCTTCATTTGCCCCCTACGCGTATGTCCAGCCTTCAGTTTTGCCACCGCCAGTTCGTCCACCTCCTCGCAGGCAAGGCAACGGGCTTTTACTAGGGCTTCTGGGTGGTGCACTGGGTGCAATATTGCTCGGGGATTTAATTTTCTGATGCTGGTGGATCGAGGAACAGATATAAAACGCGGCTTCTGCCTAATATCTCTCTTCTTGTCACTGATATATGTATCAAAATATCTTGATTGATGTACCTCGTCTGTTAATCAACTAAAGTCGTACACTGTCCGCTGGACTTGTAAGATCGTATGGATGCGGATGTATGCCATAAGCAATCGATGTGCACCAATTTATGGGATGTTTAGATACTATTTCCATTTCCATTTTCAGTGCCGGTGGTGAAATTGTCTTTGCGGGGGGCTTCAAACTTTACTGCAGTGTTGGTATGCTTTTGCATAAATCTGTTTTCCTTTCAATTTAAGTTCTTATACAATAGTTTTCTCTCTAGGTACCTTTATGTGTCAAAATTTGGATTGTTTTTTGTCAATGTGCAAAATAGACACGATCTTGAGTGCCGTCTAACTTGCAACGTTTGATTCAACTTCTATGCTTATGTTTTTATGAGGTCTTCTACATTTTGGAGTTTGCCTGTTCGAGTAGTCACTATTTGAAGGATTACCTAGATTGTAAGGATATCTAGGGGTCTTTTTCCAGTGGAAGCAAAAGCCTCCAAAGCATTTAATATTTGTTGACTTGTAGTTCTCAAATATTGCTAGCTGCTTCTAATTTGTATACCCTCAAAAAGCTTCGTTCAGCTAGCTATAGCAACAATTAGGTCCAGTTTTGCAGCATCACTTACGGTCTTTAAATTTTGTAGCGGCTGATGTCACTCCTGCATGCGATTATGAAACATATGACCATGATCTTACATTTTCTGATTAGGTATCTTTTTCTGATCCTTTTGTTGATATTTGCATTCATTTTTTAGTCATCCCTTAGAAATTTTACAAAATATCCAGCCTTACCTCATATCCCTGCCAACACTACCAACTTTTATCCTTTAATTAATGCACATGCAGCAACCTTGATCAATCTTGCATGTTCAGTTCCCCTGGTTATTGAATCAGAATTCAGTCAGAAGTTTCTTCTACTGACACCGAAAAACTTCGTTAATAAGTTTACCTTTTGCTTTCGACAAAAGGATGATATTCATGTTTGTAAGAAAAATTTAAATCATCACCAACAGACTGACCATGTGATGCAACAATGTTTGGAGGGCAGGGGGCCGGGGCAGACTTTCCTGTAAGCTGCATGGCTGCTAATTTTGGCAAGCCTGGTAGAGCGAGATGAAATGTAAGACCTAGCAGCAAACGGGCAGAATGGGTTTGCTCCTCTGCCCATTCCATTATGTTACAGGTCACCCTGACTGTCCTGAGGCCATTTTGCATTTCCTAATGGCAAATTCTGCTTGCAGAATGGCCTTCAAACAAGATCCTCAGATTCTGTCATATGGAACATCCTTGTTTCTGACAGAAAAAGCCAAGGTGGCCTATGACATGGGTTTTGACTCTACAGAACTTTTTATTGGAATATTTGAATAAGGGATAATTTCCTACTACCAAGGTGGGGGTGGCGTCACAGTGGGGTTGCATATGTGCTCTCTAACTAGCCCAAAGTGTGCTTGGACTATGGAAACCTGATTTTTGAGACAGTTAATTTCACCCTCAGGAGTTTAGTAAGGGATTATTCTTAATGTTATAAAGAAGAGAAGATGGTAGATAATGAACCTATGTAAGACACACATAGAGCGGTGAAGATGGGGACCCTACCCAACCCCACAATACAGAACAAGAACGTTGTGGTATGCTACAACGGCCTTGCTATCTTGGTGCTATGTATAGATTTTTGAGGTTATTTGAAACGAACAAATATGATTGAGAAAGATTGAACAGAATCTGCAAAGCCACAACTGGCCTATAAATGTGGCTAATGGTCATCATTTTCTTTCCTCCCCTCCAGGTTTGGACTTAGATTCGATTGACATTACATGTTCATATGTTGATTGGTGTGTACTTCAATGTCAATCCAACTTAATGAGTCGGAATGATGATTATTATATGATGATCATGATATTGGTTGGTGCATCCAGTTAGCGTTTCCACAATATCGTATAACTATGATATGTGGTGTATAAGTTTGAGCTGTCAAAATATTTCTTAAGATAAACTTTGTTCAGCATGTTCTAGCAAAGTGTATTGCAAATTGATCAAATGAGTTTGCACAAGCTGATTTTGAGTAGCATTTGTAATTGTTGTAGTATGGTATACCACAAAGGTCTTGATGAGTTTTTATCTATATCTTGATGGCATCTCTTTACCTATATTTTAACAATATCAAATCTTAATAGTGTCCACGTTACAACTGTGATCACAATTTCAACTTTAAATATTCAAGATTTCACGATTTTATATTTAATATTTATTATTTTGTAATTTCAGTAATGTCACAATGGTCACAATTCAATATTCAAGGCATAGTTCCCTGTGGTACCGCCATTATGGTACCGCCGGCACCATAATGGTGGTACCGCCATTATGGTGCCGCCCAAAAATCTGCGGTACCGGGGCGGCACCATTTTTTAATATTTAAGAAAAAAAGTTAGTGGGCAATATGGGTATCAGCTTGAAGCTCTTGACGAGAGCAGTGCATTTATGCAGGTTGCCGGCGCTTTTAGCTACAAAATGTGTTAGACAACTAAATAATGTACCTCTCAGTTTAGTAGTCACTAGTTAACCGTGAGCTCAGATCTGTAAGGCCCCCATTATGAGGAGAAGCCATTACTGAGCATGATTGTTAGTATCGGGTCTACTGTGAGACCATGATGGTTATGAGATGGCTATATTACAGTTTCTAGATAGCAGCAAGTCTTGGGGGGTTCAGGAGGCGGTAGCCCCCCGGTTTGGGGTTTGGGCTTTTGATTTGGCCTTCCGACTCCCTGAGATGGTGTTTTGAATCCCCTTGGTCCTTTGGCTGTTCGCTCTCCTCAGAACCGGCAACCTACATAAATGCATTGCTCTCGTCAACAGCTTCAAGCTGATACCCATATTGCCCACTTAATTTTTTTTACTTTTTTAAAAATAAAATTTTGAAAAAAAATATTTAAAAAAAACTATATATTATGGTACCGTGGATCAGTATGGATCCGCGGTACCGGGATCTGCGGATCCTGGTACCGCTGGATCTATGATTCAAGGTTTCACATCTCCATAATGAAGTTATGATGATTGGATTTTTAATGTTTCATGAGTCAATAATTAATTTTTCATACGATCACAATTTATTATTGATGATTTACAATTCAGTGTTGACAATTTCTTATTGAACAACTTTCAGATTCAAAATTCAGTATGTCAATTTCATGCTTCAATGTGAACAAGTCCTTAACTTCATATTCATAGATTTCAGCAGTCTAGATTATGTTCTTACTCAAAATATGAAACTTTACAATAAATATTCACCCATTTAGAATAAATATCCATGATTATCAAGTTTTCACTCATGATTTAGTCCTCACTAGTTTAGATTTAGTATTCATGACTATTGAGTTTACAAATATCTTGCTTCATGTCACGAGCATGTTGGAATGGTCACCAGTTGCCTATCACGAAGATAAAGGCACCAATGCCTCATCCCGTGGGTGAGATTTTGTTTTACATTCTCTTTTTATTGGACATGCAAAAGAGTCGATCAAACAATAAGCAACAAATCAAAGTTTTGCAAAACCTTTGTTTAAAATTATGTCTTTCTAAAAGTCAAAAAAAAGTTATACCTTACAAGTAAAAGCTATGAACATAGCCACTTTTTTCTTAGTTCACCATAGACCCGCTATGTCTTGAAGAGGTCTATTAGACAAAACATATAAACAAATGTAAATGTGGATGTTAGAACATATATCAAGCATTACAAAAACTAGTTGGCAAGTTTAACCATGCATTACAAAAACTAGTTGGCAATCTATGATGATGGGTTGTTGAAGATCATTGAGAATGTTGTGCCCTTTTTTCAATGTGCTTGGCCTCCTACGTATTTGAGTAACAAAAGAATGTTATAAATTAACTATCATGTGTCACCTCGTAAGAAGTTTGGCCCAACTTTTTTGAATCCCAATTCCCCACCACCATGTGCACTTATATGCCTACTTGAATCTATATACATTCAACACAATTCTTCAAAACAAATCCATTAATTTTATCTTCAAATCAATAGTAAAAATGATGCTTTGCCGATTTTTCTCGAAATAAATAACTTTTTCACATAAGCCGATTTTTCTCGAAATAAATAACTTTTTCACATTAATTATGTAGTTGAAGAGCATCTTTGCACAAGACTCTCTCTCTCTCTCTCTCTCTCTCTCTCTCTCTCTCTCTCTCTCTCTCTCTCTCTCTCTCTCTCTCTCTCTCTCTCTCTACTAAAAGTATCATACATGACACTAAATTAGTGCATGTTTAACATAATATATACTTACAAAGCACATGTTATCTACCTAAAAGTAAGTCTCCACAGTAAAAAAACACTCCATTAATGTTGGCTCTTTTTACAAACTTCCTTGCCCAATGTGTTTTGTTTGTGTTTGTATGTTCTCGAACTTTTATCTAGATTTATTGCTTTGTGGCAACTATTATTTGCTATCTTTGGTTCTTTTCAACATAGATGTGATGGTTGCATCTATTTCATTGCTTGCTTGGCTTTGATTGTGAGGTTTTTCACATGACATTTTATTTATCAAAGCTTAAGATCCATGAGTCATTTTATTCAACATAATTCCCATCTCATTTGGAGATTCATTGTTTTATAAGTTTTGTTTTTGCTACTTTCTAGTTAGATGTTTTTCAAACCTATTTTGGTCATTTTTTGGAGTATCATTTCATTTTTTATTTCTAATTTGATCACATATCCTTCTAAAGCTTTGTTTTAGCTCTCATTTTCACCAAGTTGCAGCCCCACCCATTTGGGTAACAGAATCAAAATAAGTGTTTACAATTTCATTTTAGCCTTGTTTTAAATTTTCATATCTAATTTGAGTGTTCTATTCATTTCTTTTAAAGGAAAATTTGAGAACTTTGTCTTAGCATTAATTTGATCCATATAGCAAGTCATTTGAAATAGTATTGAAAAACTTATGGCAAATATGATTTTCTAGCTTAAATTTTGCTTGTTTTCATTCTTGAAAATTTTCATACCTGTTTTGTTAAAAGTTTAACCTACCAAATCACATCCAATTACTAATCTAATTATATCAGTAGATAGAGCTTGTTGTTAGCTTCTTGGAGGTATTGAGTTATACTTCTTTGGATAAGCATTAAGGGAGTTATGATCATTTTAGTGTGAGAGGATTAGTATTGGCAAAAATATGAAAATTTCCTTTGCATTTTGAAAGGGAGAGAGAGAAACTTTTTGAAGTTCTGATCCTTTGTAAAAAAAAAAAAAAGTTTAAATTTTCATTTTGAAATTCAAAAAAAAAAAAGAAACTTGCGCTATTTAACCCTCGCCAGTTAAGTCGCACATTCGCACATGCGAGCCGAAAAAAATTAATTCCCTTAACCATAAAACGCGTAGTACCTCCACCCACATTTCAAATTTTAAAAGAAAAATGTACCTTCACCACACCTCACCACTTGCCAACAGTTGCCTTCGCCACACATTCTCTCTTTCACCGTTTGCATTTTGTCTTTCTACCCTTGTACATGCTTTCCTTCGAGCCCACCCAAGGTGACTTAACCCAAATGTATTCTAATGGGATCTTTGAGTTTTTCAAGCAAACGTTCACTTCCCCCATATGTTTGTATCTTTTATGGACATCTTCAAATGTTATTAATGTTCTAGACTCTAAAGGGAAGTTTTTGCTGAACTGCAACTCCAAGGGAATTTGTTCATACTCAATGCAACATATGAAGATGAATTTCTTGTGAAGGATTCACAATGCTTGAATGTGACACTTTTGTTGTTGAGTTTTGCCAATAATGCCTTCAATAACGACATCAATTCTATTATCCAACTTTGAAATGTATGTTTATTACTTGGGATTGTTGTTTTAAGCACATCTATAGACAAAAATAAATGCTATAACTTGAAAAGAAAGTCAATTTTCGATTTAGATGAAGTCAACTTTAGTGGCCAACCATGGATGACATATTGGTTGAATTTGAAGAGCTCTAATATACAGGACATTTCATCTCAAAAAATGTTCCAACACCCATCCATAATGCATGTCAAATATTGGATGCTAGACATCAAGCATGTCCAATATTGGTTATGCAACATCAAGGATCCTCACATATACGACAACTCATAACTACAAGTGTTGGCCACCAATTACGACATTGTTAATCAAGATGGTCAAACAACATGGATTGCTTAATGTAGTAGAAAAACTAGATGCAAAATGCAAAAACATGAGTCCAAGGGAAATGGATAAATCATTCAAGGTGGCATGATGTCAAAGAAGTAGACAAAAGAGGATATTGTGGTGATACTTTTCAATCCTAGATTTCATTCTAGGAGCAAGCACATTGAGATTAAGTACCACTACATCAGAAGCAGAATACTCAACAAGGAGGCAAGTCTGAAATTTTGCAGAACCCAGTACATGGCAATTGACATATTTACAAAACGATTAAGTCAATAGGCACACGAAAACTTTTGTGCTATCTTGAATTTGAGAATCAGGGCATTCAAAGTGCCATATTAAGGGGAGGTGTTGGATTTCTATCCTCTCCATCCCTTATCTCACAACTAATCTAGATCCATTCATTTGTTGTAAGTAAATACTTGTACAGTCACATAACATACAAGGGAATCAATAACATGTATCGACATTATGGAGTCGAGCTATCGAGTATCACTATCGAAGTCGAATATACAATCGAATCAAACTGTCGAAGGACCTTCCATCGGTTGACAACTCTTCAACTCCATTGTTCGACTACGACTCGACATTTCGACCACTCAACACTATTCACGACCGGACATAATCTCCAACTAAATAGATTCTGTCTAATGGCAACTGTCAATAGCAAGTAGTGCCTCAATCCAATTTGCAAATGTATCGATTAAGCATTCTTGTTATTTTATAGCTACCATATATAACTATTCGATGGCACATCAGTGTAAAGGTTAATTCAATAATTCAAGTTAATCCATCAATCCATTAATCAGACATTAAATCAGAGCACAACTACTTAGTATTTCTCTCTGATTTTACATAGTATTGTTTCAAAAAGATCGCGCATCTAAATCCACTCAGATTGTACGCATAATTTTAAAGTGAATTGTTTCCAGTAAACAGAATCGTGATTGTGTCAAGTTGATTGCTTCATTTTATGTTTCGTCTGGTTCATTGCATGTAGATAGTTGAATTGTTCTTGTGAACGACAATCAATATCAATTGTAATGCTTTAGCTCCGACTTGCTTGCTCTGTTTCATGCTTCTGCTTCCGCTTCCGCATGTTTATCGACGTTGTGTGTGTCTACGAATCGATTGTATCGATCCTTGGAACTTCAAAGCTCGGATCAAGTAGAACCATTGTCGAACTATCGACAATAGTTCGAATCTGATAGATGTAGATTCATGCACCAAGGAATTCTTCAACATTCCCAACAGGTTTCATGTTTGTAAAGAACCTTCAGGAGCAACAATTTCCATCCAAAAAGAAAAAAAATAATTCTCTTTCAAAATTTTGCTTATGTACAAAATATATTGGAGTTTTATGAAGTGTATAGAATGCAACCATCTCTATCACTCCAAAGCAATCATTTGCTACAGTTCAATAGGATTTGATATGGTTCAATACGATTTGATGCAGTTCAATATGATTTGATATCGTTCAATATGGTTTGTTTGGTTCAATATGGTTCAGCGCGTAAGGTTAGGTACAAATTAGGTTTTGACATCATTGGTTGGGTCATGACTTTTCCATTTAGGTTTACACAAGCTGATGCCAATAGGGTCAAGTTTACACTTCAAAATTGGACTTGAAAGTACAAGAAACCCATTTGATCTTAATCCTCTATTTTTTTCTATTAATACTCATATTGCATGTATTTACCTAAAATAAATACATTCGATAATCATAATTTGAGATTCTCAAATCAAGATTCAGATTGCAAATCCCTGGTGCATCTATGATATACAAATATATATATACATATGACACTCTAGCAGGCAACTAAAAGGGGCGCAAGGAGCTCCCTTCCATCAAAGGTGACCTTTTTAGTCAAGCCGCTTTCCAAGGAAAAGAAGCGAGTGTCGACACTGAAATTGGTGAAACATTGCATGAAGCAGCTTGAACTTGCTATAGAGCAAGTTTAGATCGAGTTTCAAGGAAGCCCATCAAAATTCTCTGATGCTGCAGCCATCATCTCTCTCTCTCTCTCTCTCTCTCTCTCTCATGATGCTGCAGTAGGCCCATCTACCGTACCTCTTTAGGTTTAGAATGCTCCATGCTGATGACTCAAATGAAAAGTATTAAATAATGGTACACTGGAAGTATTTAGAAAAGGACAACAAACCGGGATTGAGTTAGACCAGACTTAGGGATGCGCATACACATTCAGATGGATGGCGACAGATTCTGGGTCCAAATTAGAAGTACCTCAAGAGCCCTAGGGCCTATTCCTAGGAGCTGTGAGGAATTTAGTGACATTTGCTGGTGGTTTCCTACGTGACATCCAGAAAATGGAGTGAGTGATAGATTGGACAATGAGACATCATTGAGGCAAGATCAAACCCAACTAGGACTTGTAACTAGGTTATCTATTCTAATGCTAAACATCGTCTCAGTGCCACTTTATACTCAATGCATGTGTATATAGAAACCTTGAGTGAATACAATTACACTCATTGTTGCCAGTCAGTATGCTTGAACTTTTTGTTAGATACTAAGAGAAGCTCTGTCACCAAGAAATGAATTAATTTAGGCTTGTGAGAAGGTTATCAAGCCAAATCCTGAATCAAAATCAAGCTACCAGTTCCCAGCACCTTTCCCTATAAGCTTAGTCAACAACTACCAATATCCTCCACATGAGCATTTTCCATCCACAAAGTGATGGAACCTATTTGAATCTCGAACTGAGATCCTCCTTGCCGTAATTTTGGATATGATTGCACTAGCATTGTGACAGTCAGTACAGACTCTAAGATTTTTCATAACAAGAATGGGTTCTGTTGAGGGCGTGCTGATAAGCCCAAAAGCAATTGCCAGTTTCTCACTGTGCCCCCACAACGCAACTTCCTTACTTTTGTCATCTTTTTCATGCAACACAGACTCCAAGTGTGGAACATATCCCTCATCCTTGATCTGGACTATTAGCCTCTTCAGCTCGGCATAAATTTCCATTGTTTTGGGATGACTTTTGTCATCAACTAGAAATGCATGCACCTTTCCATCAACCTCAATCCAGCTTCGCCCAGGCACTTTGTGAATCCGACCATCTATTCTCATTTTCCTTATCTCCTCTACTTTGTCCCACATGTTAGCTGCTGCATATATATTGGACATAGCAACATACAGTGCAGCCGTTTGCGGACTTTGTCTCCGAGCAGCATCAAATGTACGTCTTCCAATCTCAACATTTCCAAATTTGCGACATGCAGCTAACAATGTGATCCACATTGTCAGATCAGGTACCATAGGCATGCCCAAAAGTACTTCCTCGGCTTCATGCAAGCGTCCTGCACGACCAAGGAGGTCAACTTTACAACCATAATGCTGAACAGTAGGAATGATCCTATGGTGTTTGGTCATTAACTCAAAATACATCAGGCCTTTTTCCACCAAGCCAGCATGACTGCAAGCGCTTAATACACACATGTATGTAACTCCTTCTGGTGTCAATCCTGAATTCTCCATTGTCTCAAAATAATGCAAGGCCAATTCACTCTGTCCATTTCGAGCATATCCTCCAATCAATGCACTCCATATCTGAACGTCCTTTTCTGAAACTTTGTCGAATACAGCATGTGCATCAACCATGCTCCCACATCTGCCATACATCAAAATAAGACTAGTTTCCAAAACTTTTGACTGCAACCCTCTTCGAATCATCTCGGCATGTATTTCTTTGCCTGCTTTCAATGCTCCTATTTTCCCACAAGCTTTGAAAATACTACAGAAGGTTTCTACATCTGGCATTATACCTTCCTCCTGCATCTGCCAAAAATATTTCAGAGCCAGTTCACTTTCTTCTTGCTCAGCATACCCTGAAATCAATGCAGTCCATGATACCACATCCCGGTATGGCAAGTGGTCGAACACACGATGTGCGTCGACCATGCTACCACATTTGGTGTACATATCTACAAGACTTGTTCCCACAACGACCTTCGAATCAAAGCCCATCTCCAAAATTCTGGAGTGTATGAGCCTACCTTTCTCCAGGCTCTTCTTTTTTATGGACTTACCACCAATGACATGTTCCTCCTCCATGGTTGCCACAACGCCACAGGCCTTTAAAACAGCAGCAAAAGTCCGATCATCAGGCACAACTTCTTCATTTAGCATTCTGGCATATAGTGTCAGAGCTTCCTCACCCTCTTCTTGCTCAGCATAACCTAAAATCAAAGCATTCCACGATACCACATCACGTTTTGGCAAGTTCTCAAACACACGCCGTGCATTGACTATGTCACCGCACTTGGCATACATATCCACAAGAGTGGTGCCCACAAATATGTCAGACTCAAAGCCCAGCTCCAAGATTTGCAAGTGTATTCCATTACCCTTCTTCAGGCTCTCCAGTTTTACAAACTTGCCACCCACCAATGCACCATTCTCTGCTGTCGCTAAGCTGCCACATGCCTTCAAAACAGCAACAAATGTCCTATCATTTGGCACTATTCCTTTGTCTTTCATTTCTGAGTATAATTGCAAAGCAACATCGCCTTGTTCTTGCTGAGCATACCCTAGAATTAAGGAGGTCCAAGACACCACATCGGGGTGTCGTATTCTGGCAAACACACTCTGTGCATCTACCATGCTGCCACTTTTTGTATACATATCTAAAAGAGATGTTCCCACAATTTTGTCAGATTCATATCCTCTTTTCACAATTTCAGCATGAATCTGCCTTCCATGTTTCAAGTCCAAAAGACTGCTGCAGGCTTTAAGAATGGCGACCAAAGTGTATTTGCTTGGCCTAACGCCTTCAACTTTCATTTGACAGTATGTTCTTAAAGCTTCCTCTCCTTTCTTAGCATTAGCATACCCGAACATAAGCGAAGTCCATGCAAATTCGTTCCGCTGTGGTAATCTGTTAAAGGCAACCTGAGCATCTGGAAGGCTGCCGCATTTGACAAACATGTCTACAATCCCACTTCCCACATAATTGTCCAACTCCAGTCTACTTCTAGCAATGTGGGTCTGCACACGCTTTGCATCTGACAAAGTTCTGCACCTTTGCAATATACGCGCATAAACCCTGGACGAAGCTGAAATACCCTGATGATCCATAAGATCCAAGGTGTCCAGTATCTCCCTGAACGATCCTTTCTGGCAAAGGACATCAAGATTGCATTCGGCACTCTGCACTTGAGCCGTGGACCTGCAAGATCAAATTGAACAGTACTTCAACATTCAAATACATACGTCTAACTGAAAGTTTCCCACTTCATCCGCAGGCTTCTACTTTGTCTGAAATAACTCTACAGCCAGTAAAAAAGCCAAAACGGCATAGCCAATCCTTTGCATATAAGCTACCATAACCATTTAAATGAAGATGACAATTTCAGTAGGTATATACTTTACGATAGCTTTGCTCATGAGAGTGAGAAAGCACCTGATGATTCTATGAGAGGGAGCGGCAGAATCACTGCCAACATCCGGTAAGCTAGTTGCTTTTGATGCATGGCCAGACTCTGTTTTTTCTAAGCGTACAGATGTGAGATCCTGGCAATCATTCGCCCAATGAGGTTGCTTCCTCGCGCTATGCACAACAACTGGGTATTTAAGATTACTCTGTCACAAGCAACAAAAGGTGGGTTAATTTCTTCTAGACCTCCATGCACAATGTGCTAGGTAATCCATCAATCAAAGATCCAATTAACTGAGCTATATCTGATCAATTACTTCCGCCAACTGCAGAAAACTTCACAAATGCAGCGAGATGGATAAGCAAAGCTGCCTGAGCAGAAAAACAATTCTCAGAAAAGAAAAAAGCAAGGCTCAATTGGAAGTCAGAAAAGTTTTCCAAACATTATATACAGAAACAAAAACTGCCCACCTCTGTTTTGAGGTGGGAGCGAGAAGAAGAATAGGTGATTGCGGCAATTTGGTAAGGAAAAGAGGGGCGTTGTGACAAGGAGGAGGAGTCCATGGAGGCAAGCTTATTTTTGGTGGGCTGTTGCTCCTCCCTCCCTCACACAACTCCCTCATCTTCATCTTGGATGCCCATCATGCACAAGCACTCCTCCTTGTCCAAGCTGAAAAACCTCTTCCATGTGCTTCCACCATTTTATTACAATGCCTCACATTTCAACCACATAAATACACACACACCATAGCTAAATTGAACCCACCACAAAGTTGAACCCCAGTCATAGAATAGCTTATCTTCAAGTGGACTAAAGATGCAAGAGCTTATTTCTCAACTAGACTAAGGATGCAGTCAAGGCCCACCCTTGCCTACCTTTATTCTGTCGGAAATAGGTGAGTAATAAAATGCGGAAACTTCCTACTTCCAATGCATGACTATGCCTATCAAAAATTGAACAAAGCAGTAGTGATGGAAATTACGTTCAATCTTTAACAACTAATTTTTGTTAGATACTAAGTGATTACGTAGCCAAACATAAAGTATTGAATTCTCAGACAATTTCTATCAGTTACAAAAGCAATACAGAGATGCATGCATTCTGACACAAACTGAACGCAATAAGAAAATAGTATTGGTTCAAAAAAAGAAGATCAGATGCTAATGAGCGCAAGACAATAGCGGATAGAAACCGCACACTCTGAAGCTGTCTCTGAGTAACTGAGAATAAGTCTGAAATAAGCAACTCTGCTGATAAGCAGTAGTGCAAGAGCAACTCTAAAATAAATCTCTAAAAGACTTAGCTAGAATGCTCAAGAGAGTTCAAGCTTGAAAGCTTGATAGAGAGCTAACAACAATACTTTCTGATTGTGAACGATCTGCTTGATGAGAGCGCAGAAAGCATCGTGTAATAACACTCAACTCCTTCACAATTCACAATGTTGATTGATCATCCTACTTGATAATGAGATGTATGAACAGCTGATTTATACTAAGTAATTAGGTCGTCAAATGTGATTGCTAGTTGGCTGGAGTCCGTTGGCATTCATCCAGTTCTTCTCAGAAGTTGCTTGCTGATAAGCGCGACAATTGGCCGTAAACAGTTTGTCTGCATAAATGAACGTAAATTGTCATTCTGCATAAATGAACGTAAACTGCCACAGGCGAAAAATGCAACACTGCATTTTTACTCGTAAATCTTGACATGTGAAAAATGCGAAAAAGACGACATTGCATTTTTGCACGTAATTCCTGACAGACGAAAAATGCGAAAAATGTGACACTACATTTTTACACGTAATTTCTGACAGGCGAAAAATGCGAAAAAGCCGACACTGCATTTTTACACGAGATTCCTGACAGGCGACACTGTCAGGTTTGTAGAGAGAGAAAATGCGACACTGTTGTCAAACTTCGTGTATTTCTGCAAACTGTGTAAAACTGTATAAAAAACGGGAAAATCC
The DNA here is from genome assembly GCA_029204225.1 of Diphasiastrum complanatum. Taxonomy (NCBI): domain Eukaryota; kingdom Viridiplantae; phylum Streptophyta; class Lycopodiopsida; order Lycopodiales; family Lycopodiaceae; genus Diphasiastrum; species Diphasiastrum complanatum. Next base: position 60,843 of record MU831807.1, read on the forward strand.
GCAGAACTGGATAAACAGTTGGATGAAGATTAAAAATCGATTAGTCGATTAGCAGGAAGAAGAATAATCCAACACTCCCCCTTAATCTGAATCCATGAATGCCTTGACCTTTAAAGTTAGTTCTGCACAAAACCTTCTGTGTGCATCCAAGCTTAATGCTTTGGTAAAAATGTCTGCTGTCATATCTTGTGTTCGACAGTACTGGTGCTCCAAGACCTTGATGAGTTCTTGATTGAAGATGAAGATGAACCTCTAGGTGCACAGGAGTTAGCTAGATACAAGAAGAGATCTAGGCTTGCACTTCATTGTGTGAAGATGAATGTGAGCAATGATTTGTTGAGAGAAGTATCAGCATGTACTAGTGCTAAAGAGTCTTGGGAGTCTTTAAAATCAATCTATGAATCTAGTAACACTTCAAGAGTACTCATGCTTAGAAATCAGATTTTGCAAAGCATGAAGAGAAGTGAGGAGAGTGCACAGGATTATGTACTCAGAATCAAGTCTCTAAATAGGGAGTTGTCTTCCATTGGAGAGAAGATTCATGATGGAGAGCTTGTACAAATTGTTCTTAATGGTCTAGGAGATGACTTTGCAAATTTGGTCCAAAATTTTGCCATCCAAGGCACTTTTCCAACTATAGAAAAACTTCACAGTGTATTAGTGGCTGAAGAGTGTAGGATGCTCCATGAAAAATCTAGGATGAGTTCCTTGTCTTTGCAGGATGGTGATGAGAAAGCCAATTTCTCATTCAAGGGCAAAAAGAAGACCAATGGAAAGAAGAAGCATCCAAAGGAGGCCAAAGAAGAGGATGATGCATCAAGCTCAAAGGACAAGTCAAAGCAAAAATGCTTCTTTTGTGGAAAGAAGGGGCATTATGCATCTGAATGCTACAAGAGGCTAAGAGCACAAGTGGAGGAGGACAAACAAGGAAACCTTGCAAAGGAGGAGGAGGAGGATGAAGTAGATGTATTCTTGATGGCATCTACATCCTCACCAACAAGCAATAGCAATTCAAGAGACAATTGGTGGATCGACAGTGGGGCTAGCTCCCACATGTCTTGTGAAAAGGACTTTTTCTCAACCTTACACTCATTCAATGATGCTAAAAAGTTTGTCTTTATTGCAAATGATGAAGAGTGTAGGATAGATGGTGTTGGCACCATATCCTTGTGTCTAGAATCCTCAAAATGCATGGATCTAGAAAATGTCCTTTATGTACCATCAATTACCAAGAATATGCTTAGTGTTGGTCTACTCTTAGAAAGTGGTTTGGATGTCCACTTTAAGCACGGTGTTTGCTTCATCTTGAAGAATGATGTTTGCATTGCAAAGGGATTTAAGCATGGAAGATTGTTTAAGTTGGAATCTAGTGTTGCTTTTGAAAGAATGAGCTTGGCAAAGGAGGAGATCACTCAAGAGGAGATCTTGGCAAAGTGTGATCTTGCTTGCATTGAGGAGGAGCATCAAAAGGAGGAAGATCTTGAGGATCAGCCTCAAAGCATGAGAGTTCCAAGGGAGTCCTCAATGACAATGGCCGAGTCATCAAATTGCATGCAAATTGTCCATTCAAGTGTGCATCTTGCAAGGGTGGTGAGCATTGGAGAATCTACTATCTTTGAATACTTTTTGGAAAGTAGTAGTAGACATGAGGTGACTTGTTTCTTACCTTTAAGATCCTTGGTGTTTATTACTTTGTATGACAAGACAATGAAATGGGATGCTTTGAAATCTACATTTGTTGTTGATAAAGCAATTTCATTGGATAACTATTTTTGTAATAGTTTGAATAGAGTCATAAAAGATGAAACATCATTTGCTTTGAAAATCTTTGTGTCCACATGCTTTGTGCATGATCATTCCAATGTAAGGACCAAAGATTATCCTATTTCAATGATAGGGATAATGGTAGTGTTTTGCTCTTCAAGTAGAGATTGTAGAAACTACTTGTTTTCAACCAAAGAATTTGTCAATGGTGGAAATGTGATCTTTCAAGAGTGGAAGATTTGTAAACTTGAAGAAGCACCTTTGGATCAACACCTTATTCAATTCATTGATGTTTTGGAGTCAAGTCAAGTGGAGGATCAAGCTCAAGACCCGAGGACTCCAAGAAGAATCTTGAGTATCAAGATGGAGCCATCAAGGCTCAATCATATGGATCAAGCAAGGCAAGTTGTCTTTGGCAACACTATGTATGCACTTAATAGTTTAATTGACGTATCTTCAAGTGCACAAAATGTCTTGGAATCCATGGCTTGGCATGATGTATAGTTTTTGAAGTGTGCTACATGTATATAGACACATTTGTGGAACATCTTGTAAGGGATCCTCTAAGAGGTGGTGAAAGACCCTTCATGGACATCATTCTCTATTGGAGTCTCAAAAGTTCCTTGTTTGTAGCTGGATTTTTTAGACACTTCTAAAAGCTTTCATTCATCTATCAAGAGAGTTGTAAATAGATCAAGCTAAATTTGAGGAGGAGTGTGAAGAATTGCCAAAAATTGGCAAATCTAGCTTGATCAAAAACCATGTAGAATAGTGTAAATTGTGTACACAAGTGGGTCCCACACATGTGAGGCCATGATGCCACGTGGGAAACCCATCCTAATGTAGGTTAGGTTAAGTCAAGAGAGTTGGTCATGTCTATTTGGTGGTCATCCCTACTTTATAGGACCTACACCTAAGTTTAAGGTGAAAATTTGACCAACTAGCTACCTACCAAGCATAACTCTAGGAAATAGACTAGGGTTTCATTTTAGGTCAAGGAGAGTGAGTTAACTTCCTTATTACATGCTGGAAATCCACCTAACTTCAAGAAGGAAGTCGAATTTGCTATGTATTCCCTCTCTCCATAATGAGAAGATAGAAATTTTTTGGAGCTCATTGGCAATCTCAAGCTAGTTCACTATGTACATTGAGTTTTTGTGATCCAAATGAAACCAAATCAATTTCTACTTGTTTCTCAGGTTGAATGCCGTACTACAGCCTGTATTACACATGTGTGGGCTCGTATTTCAATGTTGATCAAGTCTTTTGATTGTTAATGCTTGTTGTTTGTCAAATTGCCAATCTAGATCAACTTTTTTGTGTCTAGTTTTTTGATAGATTGTTAAGCAAGCATCCAATCACTCTTGTGGATCTTTTGTAGATCCATTTATGGTCCTAAAGTACAGTACTTTCACAAATACATCCATTTGATGTATTTTCAAATCTGCTGCAGCAGCAAATGATAATAAAAGTCGAATAGAAGAATGCTTGACTACTGGACTGAAAGTCTCAGTGTAATCGACATTGTATACCTGATAAAATACTCTGGCGACAAGTCGGGATTTTCTTCTATCGATGCTTCTGTCTGCTTTGTACTTGACTTTGAAAATCCATTTGCAATCAACTACGTTTCTGCTAGAGGTAATTCGACAAGAGATGAATACTCTTTATCCATAGCTTCTTTCCAGAGATCAGACTCTGGCTGATTGAATGCCTCTTCGACAGACATTGGCTCGTGAACAAGGTAGGCTGCAGACTCGTCGATATACCTGATAAGTGGTCTGCTAGCTCTTATATCTTCTGGGAAATAAAGTAAGTTGATCATTTTCATCACACTGTAGTTGCCGAACTGCAACATCATTATCTTCTGATTTGCCATTGATATGTTGTTCGTCAAGAGTAGATGAGCTTTGGTCCTTCAAGGGGAATAGTCGATTGAGAAACTGGAAAGTTCAATATGTCAAGAGAATCTGACAAGTCGGCTGGATGGGCTATGTTTTATGACATCCCGACTAGCGAATATCTTCGACTCGATGGGATCGAACAACTTGTAGGCTTGATCTGAAGTAGTGTAGCTGATGAAAATACATTTAATACTCTAGAAGTCGAGCTTCTTCTTGAGATCGTGAGGAATCTGCGCATAAGTAGTATATCCAAAAACTCGTAAGTTTGATAAAGAAGGTTTGGTACCTATCTAAACTTTGAATGGTGTTTTGTCTGAGAGACCTTTAGTAGGACATTTGTTCTGAAGATAGGTAACTGTTGAAACAGCTTCATCCCAAAAGGACTTCGGAAGTGTCGCATGTGATAACATGCACTTTGTCGATTCGACTAAGGTTCGGTTCTTTCTCTCAACGAGACCATTTGGCTGAGGCAAATAGGAGGTAATTTATTGTTGCTCAATGTCGTTATTAAGGCAGTACTCCTTGAATTCGATGGAGATATATTCTCCCCCGTTATCTGATCTCAGTGCTTTGATTCGTTTACCAGTCTGATTTTCTGCATGCTCTTTGAATTGTCTGAACTTGATGAAAGCTTCTGATTTCTGTTTAATGAAATAAACAACTGTTCTTCTGGAAAATTCCTCAATAAAGGTAATGAAATACTTTGCATCTAGCAATGAAGAAGTTTGCATAGGTCCACATATATCTATATGAACAATATCTAACATACCTTAGCCTATGACTTGATCTAAAAGGAATCCTAGTCTGCTTTCCAAGGATGCACAGCTATGGCAGACAGGAAAATCGACTTTACCAAAAAGATAGTCGAGATCAAGAGCCATGGATTGTCTAGACGTGTTCGAAACAGATGCATAATTCAAGTGTCCTAAGCGATGATGTCATAGTAATGCTTTATTGACAAGAACAAATGTTTTAAAAGCTTGACTAGAATCAGAATAACAATGTGTCAATATATATAAGTAAGTGAGGGATCTTCCAGTAAGACCAAGAAGAAAGACAAGTGCTTCCATTGTGGTAAAAAGGGCCATTGGAAGAGTGAATGTCGCAAATTCCTGGCAGAACAAGGCAAGGGGAAACCAAAACAAGCAGGTAACCTTGTCGATGAGGGTGAGATTGAAGACTCTAGTATTTTCATATCTGCATGTCATCTAATCAAGATGATCAAGCGTAGTATATTGACTCGGGAGCCACAAGACACATGACAGGTAACAAGAATTGGTTCAGTAGCATGAAAGTGTTGGATAATGGAACGTTCGTTTCACAAGCAAATGGCGAGGTGTGCAAGATCAAGGGAATAGGCACTGTTTCAATCCAACTACCTGATGGCAAAAGTAGAATGATCAGAGAGGTACTTTACGTACCAGGTTTGAAGAAAAATCTACTTTCTGTTGGAGTCATTACTGATCAAAAGTTGAAAGTAGAATTCGCCCATGATCGTGTTAAAATTGGCAAAAGCTAACTTGATCATATTTTGTGAATACCATTATGAGTAGTACATATCATCATAAGACATGTGTGGAGCCTTTTCCCACGTGTGAAATAAATGCATTTATCATTTAGATGAGTCATATAGGTTGTACATAACATTTCATTTGAGATCTAGTGGCTAAAATGGCCAAAATCTAGTTTTCTAGCTATATGCCACTTGGCATCATTTTATTGGTAGGAAAAGATATATCACATGGATAGGAGTGATATCACACGTGCCAAGGACTGCTCACATGTGTGAAAACATCAGTAGTAGGTGAGATCCAGCTTGTAGTAGATATTTGTGCAAGTCCCTATAAATTAGGAAAATTGCCTAAAATCAAGGGAGGTGGCTATAAGTTAGGAAACTTGGTCCATGTGCCATATTGATGATTATTGGTGGATTATCTGATGAGTAGGAACTCTCACACGTGCCAAATCAGCTGAGTAAGCATCAGCTCTTGTGTATATATGGTGGCTCATTTGGCCATAATTGACATGGAAGCTAAATCTTGGTTTTGGAGCAATTCTAGTGTTTTCTCTCTATTTGTCTTGTGTTTTTATGCATTGATTGGGTTCTAAGCTTAGTATACTTTATTCTCAGCCTAATGTCCTTACTCTGACAGGTTTTCACACGTGTGAAACCATCAAGTACAAGTTTTGATCAATAATGATTGTTCTTGTTAGATTTATTCATCTAGATTTGATCTAAATGCTATCTAATATTGTGTAGATTGATAGGTTGATCTAATCTAACATCCAATCACACGTGTGGATCTGATTCAGATCTATTCTTGGTCCATTTTTCTGTACTTTGACATGGTATCAGAGCCAAGTACAAGTGCATTTAAGGCATTGACCTAAACTATACCCAAATTGGCAGGTTTTTGGAAACAAGCTAATATTGAGGTAGCGAGGTTGAATGGATAGCTAGAACCATCATAGTTGCACCAAATCTTGCTGTGGGCTGCAGGTGTACTTTACACACGTGTGGATCCGTACAAGACCTGTTTTGGATAGTAAAATTCAGTTTGGTGCATTTTGAGCTTCATACACCCAATTTTGAGTCAATTTAGTGCATTTTTCAAGCTTTCACTTGCATTGTTTCTATTCCATTGATTTGTTCTTGGTTTAGATCAATCATATAGATGGATTAAAGCTTGTTTACATTACATTGAAGTTGATTCTCTGATTTTTTTTAGTTTACATTGAAGTTGAGAGAGAAAGATTGCTATAAACCAAAGATTAAGGAGTGATTTGCAAGGGGAGAGATTGAAATCCATTATACCTTCATTCTAGATTTGTTCAAGAGTGAAAGGCTGAGTCTAGAAGCATCTAAATGCTAGAAGACACTCTTGTATCAGTCCTCCAAGTGAAATCTTAGTGAATTTCTAAAGCACAAACACTCATAAAGGCAAAATCTACCAATACAAGGTGATAAGAATTGTTGGCAAGTACTAGGAGAAAAATTTGAGATCCAAGTCACATTGTTCACCCCTACTCAAGTGTGTGAGTGTGTTTTTGAATTTAATTAAAGTCATAAATGTGAGTGAGGCATATGTGTGGTGGTTGATCCAAAATTTTCAAGAGATCCTTCCTTTGTAGAGGGCAAGAACTAGTAACTCAATTCTTGACTTTGGTGGAGATTTTGTCTTCTTCATTGTGATCAAATCTTGCTAAGTGGCATTAGCTCTTTGTAAGCACATATCTTAGTGAGAGAGAAGCATCACATTTCTGAAAATTTGAATTTCATTCCAACTCTAAAGAGGTAGAGTCATTGGTACTTGGTGGAGTCCAGTAGGGGTGAATGAATTCAATTTTTTGAGCAAAACTTTGACATTATATGTATGAAACTCAAATAAGTTCTATTCAACTTTCTTTGTGAGAGTGTGAGGGTCAAGTTGTGATCCCATTGGGAGTCTAGAACAGGGAGGAGTCCATATTTGAGTGTTCATACATGATTGGGATCTTTGTGAATCTCTAGATGTCTAATTTTTAAGCTTGGTGAAAAATTATTGACATAGATTGCTATCAAACCATTTCATGTCCAATCCAAATCTCAAGAGTGAGATTCTTTGGGTTCAAGAGGGATTCCAAAAGGGGTGATTGGATCTGATCTTTGTGTGTTTGAATCAAGTATACATGTCAAGTTTTTGTGATCTAGTGTAGATCCTTTTTTTGTGAAAATTAGTGGTTTAATTTGTTGTCAAATCAAATAAAATTCAATCCAAATCTCAAGAGTGAAATTATTTGGGTCAAGAGTGAGTCCAAAATAAGTGACTAAGTTTGTTTTTCAAGTATTTGAAACAAAACCCATACTTTGTTCAAGAATCTCAAAAGTTGAGTGAACTAGTCAAGAGAAAAGGAAAATCTAGGTATCAAATCTTTTCAAATCCATTCCAACTCTCAAGAGGAAGAGTCATTGGTATTTGTTGAGTCCAATAGGGGTGTTTGAATCTGATTTTTGTGATTTGATAGAGTGCTTTTGTCTTAGTGATCAAAACAAAGATTAGTTTCCAATTGACTAGGTTGAAAGAGATATGATTCAAAATTTGTGGTCTAGATCTTGTGTAGATCCTTCTAGATTGTTGAATGTGTTCAAATCTAGTTTCTTGAGAGTCACAAATTACATTTTGAAAAGTCATATCACAAGGTTTTACTTCCTCATCATGGCATCAATAGGTGGCAACCTATTGGAGGCAAGTAAGGATCCTAAATGCAACCTTTGTGGCAAGAGAGATCGTTTTGTCTCAAGATGCTACAAAATGAAGACCAATCCATCCAAGGAGAACCAAAGCAAGGGGGCTGAGGTGTAGGATGGAGCTTCAAGTTCAAAGTGCAAAGGCAAGAAGGACAAATCCAAGGAAAGGTGTTTCCTTTGTGGAAAGATGCATGAGGCTTGGAGCCTCACAAGGACTTACAAGATTTGTCTTCAAAAGTCCATCATCACACATTTCAAACCTTTTGAAGTTTTGCATTTGGAAGTGAATTTTTTGGTTCAAGATGCAAAGATAAATGTCACTTTCATTAATGTCACTTGGATTTATTTCATGTCCTTGGAAAGCATTTGCTTAGAACTTTAGAAAAGTTCAAATTTATTGTTATGATCCAAGAGAAACCAGGAAAGATTAAGGAGGAGCAATCACGAAATGAAAATTTTCCATTTATGCTCTCATGACATCTTATGAAGAACTATTTTGCTTTGAAGAGATTTTTGTATCTCAAAGGTGGATTAAGGCAATACTAGTTGAGTGTGATGCCTTAATAGATAGCAAAGCATGTTTTCCTTGTAAAATTACATTGAATATGAATTCAAGGAAATGGAAATGTCTTCATAATGTATTTTTTGTTGGTTTCAATAAGATCATGAATGATGTGTTCATTCATAATGTTGAAGATTGTAAATTTTCAATTTTAAAGGCAAGTTGTAAACTTCTTATGAGAATAAGTAAAGCATCCAAAGTGGACACTTATATCCATAAGCAAGTAGTTAGCCTTATTGAGATGGAAATACTTCTTGATTTCAATATTAGAAAAATCATGCCAAGTTGTGGTGATTTTTGGACTTATGTTTCTAGCAAAAGTAATGTTGATGATCATATGAAGTGCACATTATTTGTTGTGATCATTTTGAGACATGGAGGTCTTGGATTTCCATCAAGGAGGAGCACCAAGAAGTTGATCTTGAGGAGTCATCTCGAGGTTCAAGTGTGCCAAGGATTGAGGAGGAGAGTCCTTCTCAAGTTATGATTCCAAGAAGAATATCAAGAGACATGGTTGAGCTCATATGGCTCACATTTTAAGGGCAAGAGGAGCACATTTCAATAGTATACATCTCATGCTTGCTTCTCTTATGTCATTTGGTGAATCAATTTGCTTTAGTGAGACTTTTGCATCTCAAAGTTGGAGTAAAGCAATACTAGTTGAGTATGGTGTCTCTCTTGACAACATAGTTGATGTTCTTAATGATATGAAATTGATTTTAGATCAATTAGAAAGCAAATGGTTATTTCATCAAATGTATGTTCTTGAGTCTTGCAAGAGCAAGAGTGAGTGGTCCACTCATAGTATGAAAAATTGTCTTTTTTCATGTATTGAGGCAAATTGTAAACTCTTTATGAGAGAAAGTGAATCATCCTCTAAGGAAACTTATCTCCATAATGAAGTATCTAGCCTCATTAGATCTGAGATTAGCATGGTAACCAAACATGAAGATATGATACAAACTCTTTGTTATTATAGCATGCATAGTCTTGCCAATGTTGATGTTCCTAATCCTCGAGATCTTGGTAATATGATGTTGGATCTTTGTGATCCTCATGAGTCAAGAAGGACTCTTTATTTTCTCATGGAGTTGCAGTTATTTTCAAGGAGGAGGAGCTTTTGGATCAACCATATGCTTCAAGAATGGAACAAATCAATGAAAGAGGTGCTAGGATGGTGCAAAGCTCTCAAGTTCATCAAAAAAAAAAGTCAACATCAAAGAGGCACTATCATGCATATGGTGATTTTGGATCGACATCAAGCTCATTGGCTGATCTTCACACCTTTGAACCAGCAAGGATCCATATTAGAAGAACAATTCAGCCCATGGAGTCAATCTCAATATCATCATGTTTTTTATCAAGTTAGTTTTGAGGAGGAGTGTCAAAATTGGCAAAAGCTAACTTGATCATATCTTGTGAATACCATTATGAGTAGTACATATCATCATAAGACATGTGTGGAGCCTGTTCCCACTTGTGAAATAAATGCATTTATCATTTAGATGAGTCATAGTTGTACATAACATTTCATTTGAGATCTAGTGGCTAAAATGGCCAAAATCTAGTTTTCTAGCTATATGCCACATGGCATCATTTTATTGGTAGGAAAAGATATTTCACATGGATAGGAGTGATCTCACACGTGCCAAGGACTGCTCACATGTGTGAAAACATCAGTAGTAGGTGAGATCCAACTTGTAGTAGATATTTGTGCAAGTCCCTATAAATTAGGAAAATTGCCTAAAATCAAGGGAGGTGGCTATAAGTTAGAAAACTTGGTCCATGTGCCATATTGATGATTATTGGTGGATTCTTTGATGAGTAGACACTCTCACACGTGCCAAATCAGCTGAGTAAGCATCAGCTCTTGTGTATATATGGTGGCTCATTTGGCCATAATTGACATGGAAGCTAAATCTTGGTTTTGGAGCAATTCTAGTGTTTTCTCTCTATTTGTCTTGTGTTTTTATGCATTGATGAAACGCATTGGAAGGCAACTAAATGCATTTTGTGTTATGTGAAAGGCACTTTAGATTATGGCTTGATTTATAGGAAGCATGATGGTTTACCTTAGTTGTGTGGCTATGTGGATGCAGATTGGGGAGGTGACTATGATGATCGTAGATCCACCACAGGATATGTATTCCAGGTTTGTGGTAGTTGCTTTTCCTGGTCTAGTAAAAAGCAAAGTACAATTGCTCTATCCACCACAGAAGCAGAGTAAAAGGCAATGTGTAGTGCAGCACATGAAGCTATATGGTTGAGACAAATCTTGGAAGAAGTTGGCATGAAGCAGAAAAATCCCACGACATTACATAGCGACAGTCAGAGTGGCATTCAGCTAGCAAAGAATCCAGTGTTCCATGCGAAAACTAAACACATTGAGATTCAGTATCACTTCCAAGTTCTCCGATCTTCGTAAGCCTTGTCCTGATACCTGAAGAAACAAAACGTTTTTGTTCACAAAGCCTTGCTAGCTTTCAGCCCTCCGCCTGACACAAGACACGAAGACTAACTGTTCGTGAACACGAAAGTCAAAGGAGACGAACACGAACGGTCTGCGAACACGAAAGATTCATGAACGAGAATCTCTTGCGGTTTGGCACGAGAATCTTTTGCAGTCCAGTACACGAAAAGGCAGCCGACCAAACCAAAACCAACGATGGAAACGGAATCAACGATGGAAACGAAACCAACGTCGTGAAACCTTCTCTTGCCCTTCACGCTCCAAAGAATATCAACGAGATCATGCAAGTACCCAAAATTACAGATGTTTGATCTGATGGCATGATGTCAGCAGATACACTTTAGGTCGTGGCTAATCTGCCACTCTTGTAATTTCTTGATTAGTTGTAGATGCTTAATCACTCTAATCTAAAAGTTACATAGAGCGACTATATACTTACTGGATGATACTTGACAGAACATATTGTGTAATGAAGTAGTCTGATGCTAGTAAGCAATCAAGATGAAATTACAGAACACATGTCCGCTTGCGTGCGAAGACAATTTTGTCTAGGATATGTAGATCCAACTATCCGCTAGTAAAGCGAGACGATTACTCGTGAGAGAATCGTGTTTCTCCCATGCCAATGCACTGCGTGGATTTGCATGCAGTGCTTGAAGAATCAGAGAAAGATCAATATAGATGATTTTCTTGTCGTGTCTGATCTTGAATGCAAATGTGTCTGCTGTTATTTGTATGTCTGAGTTCTCTTGTTCATTTTATTTCTGCACCTTGGTTGAAACTATGTTGAATGCTGCATTAATTTTATAAACGTAGATCAGCACTGCCTGACTACACTCTGGAGGACTGTAGGAGTGATTCAGCAGGCAGTGTCCAACGATCGCATCTGAACTCTATCTGAATCACACATTAGAGGAGTTACAAACATCAAAAGGGCCGTCTAAGAAATGCCACGTAGGACAAAAAAAATGCCGGATTTTAAAACTCCGATGGACTTTCAGGTCCAGTTTAGCTTAACCTTACTAGTAATGTGTAGTTAGCATGACACAATTATGACGTATGCAACTGCAACTTCAAGAACCTATGACGCTCATTAACTAACTTTTTCAAATTTGAAAATGAGACTGTGTCCCTTGTTTTAACTAGCGAGAGAATAAACATAGAATCTCAGATACGTCATGGATGAATAATAACGTCTATTTTCTTTCTGGTCTGTCATCTGATGTTTGCGGAGATGTCTCAGTTTCATCTACACATTGTTCTCCCTGCGGAGAATGCTCCGATAGCTAAAAGAGGAGTAGTGAAAGAATCCACACTTTCTCCACTTGATATGATCGCTCACATAATCAACCAAAGAAAGAATTACGATTTGTGGATTGACGGAAGTTTGTATTCATTGGATCCGAGCTCGATGCAAGCTCCACAATTCCAATCCATCACACAATTAATAAAGTTTTTGTGTGACGGAGAAGACGGTTTATTGGGTTATTGTGAAAGATTGACGACTTATGGTGTTGCAAACTCGGTTCAGAAAATACAAAGTTTAGAATGTATGTTAAATGGTTTGCTTGCTGACTATAGAGAAAAAGAGACCGCATTATTACAAACAAAAGAAGATAATGCACATTTACATAATATTATGTTAAATTTGAATGCAAGTAATGATCAATTACGACAAGTTGTTCAGACATTATGTATATCAAATGACCAGTTAAAAGAAGAAACTCGCATACTAGATAAGAAATTAAAAAGAAACAAGCGAAAAAGAATTCTGAAGGACATTGATGAGCTTTCACTAAATGGAGGCTAGCGGAGAAAAAGGATTCAAGCATTCAAGTAAGGATTTGATTTGAATTAGTTTTATTTTAGTTTTGTGAAGTAGCATGACATTTATTATGTGTCCTATTTGGGTTTCTTGATTTTCATAATCATTTGCAGATCAGCATTGGTTGCAAATGAGCATTTGAAGGACAATGACCTGATCGGAAAATCATTGAGTTTGGTATTGACAACCAAGTCCACAAAGTCTTTATTGGACAATAATCGGTATTCTCGAATCAAGTCCAAGGTCATTGAGGATTTGATGAACGAGGTCGGTAAGGTAATCGACCGAACGTAAATTCAAGGAGCATGTGATTTCTCAGGTATTAGGCGGGAGGCATATGCCAGTATATTTAAAACTATTAAAGAGGCTTTTGGACAATTGCATGTAAAAAAATTTCCCATTCCTCGCCCTTTTCAGATAAGATTGGAGAGAGATGTATTGAATAAGGGTATGCAAAATGTCATTGGAATCCCTTTTCACATCAATGAGATTTACAATTCAAAGTCTGGCAATTTGTCATATAATTCTACCAACAACTTATTTGTGGATTTGAATCATTTATTGAGATTTATAGTGAAATTCTATAATATTACAAGTATTAGTATGAGCAAACTTATTCTGGTGGTCAAGCTAGATGAATCGGAAGTTATAAAAGGACAAAAGTTGGAAAGAGTAAGTATTACTCTCATGAATGGAGCATTGAGCAATGCAACAAACTCGAGGGATCTCAACTTCAGTGTGCAAAATCAGAAAACAACATATGGTGGCTAGCATGTTTTGATCACGATGTTCTTTCCTGGATTTTTAGCAGAACAAGTTATCCAAATATCATAAAGGATCATATGAATGGCAAAGTACTTAGTGTTCCTGAAAGAGGTTAATTTTTGGTGGAATGGCATTTAGCTGGAGACTTGAAGTCATTGAAATGTATGTTCAATGTATCTCATGGAGCAAATTCGAAACATCCATGTCTATATTGTATGAAATCATCAAATGACATTTCAAGGAACACAAGAGTTTCAAGAGATATTGAAGATCCCAACTGGAAACCAGTACTACCAATCCCTTTACAAAATGTGCATATTTGCACACTTCATGGAGAGGTGAGGATCATAGAGAAATTAATATATCTTCATATCTTGTTTGCATGGAATACTAAGCCAGAGTCAACATCAAAACAAGCAATCGCTCGATTAGAGGAAGTGTTGTCAAAAGCAGGCCTTCATGAAGGCCATGTTAAAATACAAAAAGATGAAAAGCTTTTGGGAAAAACAGGAAACGTACCCAATAAACCTAGCATAGGAGGAGTCAAAGCTCGTCGATTTTTATCAAATCATTCTAAAGAGTCATCTAAGATCCAATATTCAGTTTGGAAAGATGTTATTTCTGCGACAGAAGACTTTGAAGATAAAGGAACAACAAGGGTAAAGAAGGTTGAAGTTTGGAAAAAGCTCGATAATATGGCTGAAGTGCCTAGAAAAGACACAATTTCATATGCAGATGCACTCCTATTGGAGAAAACAGCAATAGAGTTTGTAGATGCAGTTCGGGTGGCTTGGGGCTTAGATCACATCACCCACTACATGGTAAGATACATTTGAACAATGTCTTACAATTTTATAATTTTAATATAACTTGCTTGATAGATTCTAACCAATGCATAAATCTTTGATGTTGCAGCACATAGTAAGGCATCATGCATCATTTTTTGCAAAAAAGTATGGCAGTTTGAGTATATGGTCTTCACAAGGAATGGAGAAATCACATTGGCAGGCAAGAGCAGCATTTCATCGAAATACGCAACATGGTGGACATCCTCAAAAAATAGTTACATCATTCAGCTATTCCAATGGTTTTATAGACGAGCTCAAGTTCGATACACAACAAGATCAACTGAATATCAAAGATTCAAAAAAGCATGTAAATTTATAAGCCAAAATTAGATTGATGGCATTAAATAAAGATCAAACACGTGTGATCAAAAATTCTCACATACATTATTAAATGAAAAAGAGTACAATCATTTTTTTTCATTGTCTCTAAGGACAATTTTTGTTGTGTGGTCGTGAAGGAACTTTTTCTTATCATACGGATCCAAAAATCGAGTGGATCGCCTTTTGTTCAAATCTATATATCCTAATAGAATTGCCAGAGCAGAGGATCTCATAGGAACATTTTCTGGCACGTAATTAAACACTTTAAGAGCAACATCTCTTTTGACAAAAATGATTCTATATGTATTTTTTGGGTATTTATGCCCTTGGGAAAAATAAGATAGGGCCTTGATGGCCATGATTAAAGTTCTCGCATTCACAAAAAACCTTCCATGAAGAACACAAATTTCGTTATTTAAAAAATGTTTCAAATAATGAGCCAACGAGGCATCCTTCTGTCTCCCGTCTTGTCTCTCTCTCAATCCTCCATGCCTGCTAGCAAAGGCATCAACTTCAACGATATCCTACAACACATAATCAAGTGTTAGTCAAACTAGCCAATCAATCATCAATTACACGTTAAATAATAAATGGTTTTCGTGAGAAGGTGTACTTACCAAATCCTCCTCATCAGCTTGGATCATACCAGCAGCATCTAAATTGTGACCAGCAATAATGGTGGATTGCTGGTCAGCTGGAATAGTATATGTGGGAGGTGGCGGATACTTTTTTTGAAAAGCCAAAAACTCCTCCTCACTGGGCATATTAGCCTCATATGCCCTGCTCTTAGATAGCATCCTTTGAAGGGCATCTGTGCCACTTGCCCATTCTACCTGGTCCTCATAGTCGATGCCATCTATGAGGTCGTCATCATCAAAGTCAATAAAATCTTTAAATTCAGAAATCATCCTTGACATAAGAGATAATATCTCATCGTCTCTGAGATCCATTACATGGATAAGAATGCAACATCGTCCATATGGTACACAGGGAGGTCCATCAGGGTTCTGCTTTGGTCAATCTCACTCGCGGTAGATAACGGAGAGATAGACAGAGAACGAACCTTGGCAAGATCATATTGTTCTGCTTGTCTGGCCTCCTCTACATCTCCTAAAATCTCATCAGTAATGGAAACCTCTGAAGCCACACAAGTGGTAGGGGCATGCAAACCAATCATGGACGACCCAGAAGATTCTGCCTCGTCATGGATAAGAGCAGATAAGAAAAACACGAAGGCCATACCCTCCTGAACAAAGTGACATACTTGATTGTGTTCCTCACAGGGTATGACACGTTTAAACAGATCGATAAGTTTGATAAACTTACGATCATGCCTTTGCTTGGCACTTGGCCGAGCATGAGCCAAATCTGTGAAATGCACAAATCTTAGGCCGTCCATCAGAAAGGTACCCTGTTGCAAGCACTCATAAAAATCTTTCTACAGTTTAGAAAAAAATTTCCTGTGCTCAATAACAAATCTCTCTATGTCAAACTGAAAATCGAAATAGGACAAAAAATGGGCCTGTCTATCGCTAACCTCAGCATCAACTAGGAAAGAACTAAGAGCTTTATCATAGATCAAACTAGTAGACGAGGAGGCCATATCGATATGACGTGCTGGTTAGCAAGGGGACATAAACGAGGTAAGCGCGGGCGCGTGATGGTGATATGCACTGTACGCGAATCCGAATATCGGAACCACGCGCCAGGGAATCAGTGCAACTATGGATGTCTTTGTTGGGCGCGTGATAGCGATATTGTACAAACAGATTTGGAGCAGGCCAGTTAATTGGACTCAATATGTGAAACCGAATTACAGAAACGACACTCATATATATAGTCTAATACAGAGCATCTGAATTGTACACGTGTCTCAGTAACGTGCGGTCAATATTGCCACACGTGTGGAAACGACGGATGACACGTGTACACTTCGGATCCTGACACGCGTCCTCGCATGTGCATGCCAATTGTACTATCGTACATCCCAATCGTCTTCTGACGCGTGTGTGGTCCAGATGTTGCCACATGTCCTCGCAAGTGCATGCCAGCCGTCTGATCGTACGAACCGTTGATATCTTGACATGTGACGGATGCGTGTGACCACACTTGCGGGGAGTGGAGGTGTCACATCGAACGTGCGAATATGATGGGACGTTCTACAGGTATAAAAGGACATTTTTGGGTCTTATTTCAGTTTCTTGATTCTTCGTTCTCTGGCTCTCCTTAGTTTCCTTTGTTCACTTCCTCTCCCCGTTAGACGCATATCGCTACCACGCGCCAAAGGACCCACATACTAGTACAGCTGGCCCGCCCGCACGTCGTGGCGATACGCCATCGCTCATATCGCCATCACGCACCTCCCCTGTCGAATACCTGCTTTCCCTGCTCGTTGGCGCGTCATATCGATACCCTACCTTGCAATGGCCCGTACCAAGTAGATAGCCCGCCTTACCACATTTGCCCCGCCTCCTCGCCCTCCTCTACAAAGGGCAGTGGGCACTGGTAGGAGAGTAGGCAGCCCAGAAGACCATGGTTAAGGGATATCAGGAGACTTCAGAGGACCACGAATCTTCTGATTCCCCGTGCTCCTTTCTACAGGTCTGTGAGACTGGTAACAAGGTCCCTCTCACATGATGTTCGCTGGAGCATAACAGCCCTGGAAGCCCTCCATACTGCCTATGAGGACTTCCAAGTCAAATTCTTTGAGGACTCCATGCTTTGCACAGTGCACGCAAAGAGAGTTACCCTCATGCCTCAGGACATGCATCTTGTCATGAGGCTGAGGAGTACATACGATCAGGTCTTTAAGAGTGGCTTCACCTCTAGGCCACCACTTACAGAGAGAGGTCATGTTCCTCAACGAAGAAGGAGGAAGCAGACCAAGCCCACTAGGCCTGCCAAGCAAAGGGTGGTACTCAGCGAATCACCATCCCCCCCTCACATCTCTCATGCTTTGGCTGGACCATCACAACAGTCTGCAGTGCCTTCTTCTCCTCCCACCACCCCTAACTATTCAAGTAGTTCCTCTTCCATTCCCTCCATTCCATCCCACAATAACGAGGATATGAACTCGACTGTAGATAAAATAATATCGGATCTAGATTTAAGTTTAATAGGTGATTTTTATAAGGATCTTTGTGTAAGATTTCCAGTTGATCCCAAAGATTCATTTGTGGATTCTAAGAGGTATATAATTTTTGATGAGTATGTTGCCAAAGAAATTGACAAGCTAGGAGGTCAATTTTCTTTTTGTCTAAGTTCAATTAATTATATAAATCACATAAATAAAGACTTTTGTGATGCCCTGAAGGAGAAGACCTCAGATATATCAGATCCAGTTGTGGAGGCGGGTTTGATGTGTTTTGTAAATAGATGTCAATGTGATGATACTAAGGACATTGGAGTTGTGCTGTCCTTTTTCGCACACAACCTTCATAGTCCAACTAAGGTGACAAAGTATCTTCTCCATACAACCTCGGAGACCAAAGTCTTTATTATTCCATACTGCCAAAAGTAAGTGATTCCATAGAATATATTCTAGTAATATTTTTAATAGGTATTGTAATTCCTTTAGTTTAACTAATTATCTCTTGTTTGCAGTAAGCATTGGAGTATGCATATAATCTCCCTTAGGGAAGATTCAGATGGGATCATTAATCCCATCTGTTTAAAGATGAACTTCTTAAAGTCTACCCATGCCGAAATGGACGTGATGTACAACAAAATGTTGCCATTTTTGCCAAGGCCGGACGGGGCCACTGTAAATAGCCACCTGGAGATTGTTGATGCAGAAGTAAGTATTTCTCATCGAATATTTGATAGGTAATATGATCTGTTTTTTTCAGAGTGCACAACTAACCTATTATACGTTTTGTGATTGAAGTCAGCTCAGCAAGAGGATGGACATAGCTATGGATGGTTCTCCATCCGCAATGTACAGGACTTTTTAGAGTGGTACATCATGCAATCCGGGGCTCCAGATATACGAAAGGTAAATAGACTAGTGAATGGCCTAACTAAGTTATTTTTTATTTGGTTTTTGATAAGTCAATTGACTCGGTTCTTTTGGATTTGCAGTATAAATGTCGAGCATTTTCAATGAATGAGATATATGAGTTTCGTCAACAGATGTTGGTGAACTTATTATCTCATGCAACACCTAGTCCAACTGCGGAAACGGGAGGCCAATCAAGTCCACAATTGACACTAGTGCAGGGTGGGGATAATCCATACTACTTTGAGCTGTAAATAATAAATTAAATAGAGATATACATTTTTTATGTAATGCCCTGTGAATAATTATGGGCATATAGAAAGATAGAGACAATGAGAAGAAAGCATCCATTGTTAATACAGGACAGACATGTACATTCTCAGAAAATGAGAAATATATTGATATTTATGAGAGCTTTTACAAATCTTGTATCATGATTGCTCTATTATCTGAACAATTCTGTCCAAATCTTTGCATTTGATTTTCTCTTCATGTCTTTTACGTCTCTGCACAAACATACATTAATCAGATTACAGTTAGTGATCCAAATATTGACAAAAAAGATAATGAATATAAATTAATATACAAATTCATGGATTTCACATACCAATTTTCCATCCAATATAAAGCTGAAATATTTGGGGATATCTTGCTGTAAAAGTGTCAGTTCTGTTCTTATGTAGAATAAGGTCCAGTCTTGCTCAACCTCAATAGTAGTAAGTAAATCCACACTTGCCATGATATCAATGCCTATACGATTAGTGTGTCCAATGTTGTCTAGATCTTGATCTAATGGGGCCCAAGTACCATTGTGTCCTTTCCATCTCTGATAATGAAACACCATACTAAGCATTTGCTTTTCTATACTGTATCTAAATGATATGAATGAATGTTTGATTCTGCAATAAATATCTGCAGTGGATCTTATATCCCAACCTTTGTCCATGAAATTGAATAAAAAATCATCTAAAAGATTTTTGCAAACAAACAATGTGGGAGTTCGATGCACTTCCGTGTTTGAAAAAGAGCTGACAAACAATGACATTGGAACAAACCAGCTTAAGTGCACATTTCTTGATCCTGTACTAGTTTTGAGTGACTTTTGTACATCATTATATAGCTTGGAACGAAAGCATTTTATTATATTGTCATTGACTGCAATCCACCACACGTTATCTTGAAAATTAGGTAGAGGTATATACTCTAGTTTTTCCATTCCTCCATTTTTGTCTGGAATATACATAGCATCATAAAAAAATATGAGAGAGTCGCGTTTGCCTTCGCGACAGTTTCGTGAATGATCCGCGAAAATCGTTTCTCATCAGTGGTATCAGAGCATACTTATTGTCATAATCTGACATAGCCAAGAAGCCGTCAGATCCAGGAGGCCAAGCATTCAGACAAACAACCATCAACGAGGGAACATACTTCAGAAGCAATGGATTCGATCAGTAGCATGCAGAGCAAGATCTGCACAATACTTGATTCTTCATGATCTAACTTTCTAGCCTGGAAAGTTAAGACATCACTGATACTCAAGGGTGAAGGACTCTTCCCCTAGGTAGATGGTACAGAAGAGATGCATACAGAGACTATATACTTACTGGATGATACTTGACAGAACATACAGTCTAATGAAGAAATCTGATGCTAGTAAGCAATCAAGATGAAATTACAGAGCATATGTCCACCTATGTGCGATGACAATTATGTCTAGAATCTGTAGATCTAACTGTCCGCTAGTAAAGCAAGACGATTACTCGTGAGAGAATCGTGTTTCTCCCACGCCAACGCACTGAGTGGATTTGCATGCAGTGCTTGAAGAATCAGAGAAAGATCAATATAGATGATTTTCTTGTCGTGTCTGATCTCGAATGCAAATGTGTCTGCTGTTAATTGTGTGTCTGAGTTCTCTTGTTTATTTTAATTCCGCACCTTGGTTGAAACTATGTTGAATGCTGCACTAATTTTATAAACGTAGATCAACGGTGCCTGACTACACTCTGGAGGACTGTAGGAGTGATTCAACAAGCAATGTCCAGCGATCACATCTGAATTCTACCAAATCGCAAGAGAGTCGCGGTTGCCTTCGCGACAGTTTTGCGAATGATCCGCGAAAACCGTTTCTCATCAATACCAATGTAAGGGAAAGGTCCTCAAGATCCTGCTTAGAAGTCGAAACACAAGAGAACACATTGTGGAGTAAACCACCCAACCAAGTAGAAACAACCAATCAATCTCCAGAAGCAAGAGTAGAGTGAGAGGACCTAGCAATGAATCACCACAAGAAATGATGGAGTAGGACGAATTTACAAGGTCTATATAGGCCCGAGTCCTTCCTGTGCATATAGTCATGCAAGGCCTAAACTCCCCAATTGAGAAATTCCATTTGCTATTGATACTCTACACATGCATTGACTGTCCTAAACCATGTACTAACTCCAATTAGTGTGTTTGGGCCTCACAAGGTTATTAACTACCTTACTGGCCTCGTCCGGAATGACGTGGCGTAACCAATAATCTTGAGCACTGGAGTATCGTGTATCCAAGTCTAGGATTATGTCAAACCCTATATGCAGAAAGACACACAAGCATGACTTACATAGGTCTACCACTATATCTTTGAAAGTTATTCATTTGGATGTGTATAGTTTCACTCAAGTTGAATGACACTTTCATTAATAATCATACTAGATACTCTTGGATCTATCTTTTGTCCTTGAAAAGCATGGTGTTTGATACTTTTGAGAAATACAAAGCTCTTGTCGAGAATCAACCTAAGACTAGGACCAAAGTGGATCCAAATTCATTGATGGGTCATTAGGGAACATTTGAACCCAAAAAGAGCCTTCTTATTGTTTTTTCTCAAAATTTTCTTACACATGGCCCAATCAAAACATCAAATTTGAAATCTACGTAACTTAGCTCCTTCATTTTGATTTTCTTGTCCTTTAAAAAAACTTGTAATTTTGTGTCGCGAATAGCCCGCAAATAAACTATTTTGTTAGTTAAAAAATTGTAACTTTTTAACCATAGCTCTGATTAAGATAATTATAGTGCCATTAGGAATCCCTCAACAAGAGCTTTTCAATAACACCCTAGATGACCTAGTTCTGAGCTACGGTAAAAAGATATTGCTAGTCACAGTTGTCAACCTGGTCAACCGCTCTTGAAATCGAAATCGATATCAGAGCTGACCAAAATTTTTGACTACCCATAACTTTTTAATCATAACTCGAAACTATATCATCTAGGGTGTCATTGAAAAGCTCTCATCGAGGGCTTTTTAATGGCACTATAATCATTTCAATCTGAGCTATAGTTAAAAAGTTATGGGCAATCAAATTTTTTGTCACCTTTGTTATTGCTTTTGAGCGCAGTTGACCTATTTGACCTTTTTGATAGGTCGCACCCTAAAGCAATATCGAAAGTGAAAAAAAAAATTGACTTCTCATAACTTTTTAACAATAGCTCAAAACTATGTCACGTAGGGCATTGTTGGAAATCTCTCGTCGAGCATTTTCTAGTGGCACTATATTCGTCTCAATCGGAGATATGGTTGAAAAGTTATATTATTTTTTAGCAACCAGAGACTGTATAATACATAGAGTGCTTGACTATTGAATATGGTGCGGGCAGAACTATGAGTGTAAAAAGATTTTATTTTCATATTTTGCATTGCCATAATTTGCCATCCTATGTGGCAAAGCTCAAATTTTCTCTAATGACAATGATTGGATAGGGTGAGTCAAGCGAAGAGTTTACAATCTTTGTTCTTTCTACCAATAAGATTCTAATATTTCAAGATGCAATATTTGATGAGTCAAATATGTATATTCTTGATCATGATTCAAATGTTCAATCTAGCATGCTAAAGATTGTTGAAATCCAAGAGGACTCTAGATTGAGGACCTAGATGACACCCTAGATGACCTAGTTTTGAGCTACGGTAGAAAGATATTGCCAGTCAAAGTTGTCAACCCGGTCAACCGCTCTTGAAATCGAAATCGATATCAGAGCTGACCAAAAATTTTGACTACCCATAACTTTTTAATCAGAACTCAAAACTATATCATCTAGGGTGTCATTGAAAAGCCGAGCAAGATTGAGAACCCTAGATGATGCCCTAGATGACCTAGTTTTGAGCTACGGTAAAAAAATATTGCCAGTCAAAGCTGTCAACCCGGTCAACTGCTCTTGAAATCGAAATCGATATCAGAGCTGACCAAAAATTTTGACTACCCATAACTTTTTAATCATAACTCGAAACTATATCATCTAGGATGTCAGTGAAAAGCTCTCATCGAGGGCTTTCTAATGGCACTATAATCATCTCAATCTAAGCTACAATTAAAAAGTTATGGGCAATCAGATTTTTTGTCACCTTTGTTATTGCTTTCGAGCGCAGTTGACCTATTTGACCTTTTTGATAGGCCGCACCCTAAAGCAAATATCAAAGGTGAAAAAAAAATTGACTTCTCATAATTTTTTAACGATAGCTCAAAACTATGTCACGTAGGGCGTTGTTGGAAATATCTTGTCGAGCACTTTCTAGTGGCACTATATTTGTCTCAATCGGAGCTATGGTTGAAAGGCTATACTATTTTTTAGCAACCATAGACTGTATAATACATAGAGTGCTTGACTATTGAATATGGTGCGGACAGAACTACGAGCGTAAAAAGATTTTATTTTCATATTTTGCATTGCCATAATTTGCCATCCTACGTGGCAAAGCTCAAATTTTCTCTAATGACAATGATTGGATAGGGTGAGTCAAGCGAGGAGTTTACAATCTTTGTTATTTCTACCAATAAGATTCTCATGTTTCAAGATGCAATATTTGATGAGTCACATATGTATATTCTTGATCATGATTCAAATGTCCAATCTAGCATGCTAAAGATTGTTGAAATCCAAGAGGAGTTGAGCAAGATTGAGGAGGAGCAACCTAAAATTGCAAGTGCTTCAAAGAGGTCATCTAGAGCAAGTGCCAAGCCTATGAGGCTCACTTAATATGAGAAGAAGAATCAAAATTCACTTTTGCTTTCTTTACATCTTTTGACGAACCATTTTCCTTTGGAGAAGATTTTGAATCTCAAAGTTCAATTAAGGCAATGCTGGAATATAGATGGTTTCATGATGTATGTGCTCTTGGATTTTATGAGAGTAAGAATGATTTGGTCATTCATGATTTGGAAAATTGTAAATTTTCAAATCTAGAGGCATGTTGTAAACTTCTTGTCAGAATAAGTGAATCATCCTCTAAGGACACTTATCTACATAAGCAAGTATTTAGCCTCGTTGATTTCAAAGTTACTTTTGATTACAAGATTAGAGAAATCACGAAAAGAATTAGTAGTTTGTGGACTTATGATTCTAGCATGCATAATTTTGATGATTTTGACGAGTGCATATGTTGTGATCTTGATAGTACTCAAGATGAATGTAATTCATCAATCACCATTCCTCTGGCTTGGTACTCTAGATTAAAAAGGGTCTAGAGATGGTATGTTCCCAACTTGAATTCGTCATTCATAGAAGAAAGTGAATCATCCTCAGCTAGCTTTCCAAGAAAGTTTCTAATATGATAATCAAAATGCACTCTAAATTCTCATCAAAAAGTATAAGTGTAAAATCTTCTAGTTAGATTCATGTTCCATCTAGAATCTATCATAGATAATTTAAAAGTCTCATAAGATTCCATCTACATTAAATTGTTATTAGGAATTAGAGTATACCTTGGTGCTTGCATAACATCCAACTCAATTTTGGAGTTCTACAATGCAATCAAATCCACTTTTCACGAGAAAATCATAAATCACCAATTGAATCCTCTAAATCTAACAATAAATGCTCTCATATATATGCATAATGGGATTGTACTCGAAGGCCAATATGCTTATAAATAGATAAGAATCCCTAGTGAGATCTCATTTATACACCCATGTATACACATAAACAAACAAATCCAACACATTCAATTTTGTTGAAGAATCTTTTTGCAAGAACTAGTATACCCACAATATCTTCCCAAGGGATGAAAATAGATTGTGAGGAGATAAAGATAAAATAAGCAATTCAATGTCTTCCAAAATGTGTTGACCGAAAAGGCAGCCTAGTCCTATTAAATGGAGTTTCAAATCCGATAAGATTTTTGGTGCTCTCAATAATGTGAGTCTCAAATCAAGTTTGCGAAATTGTCGTGCCCAACTAAAAGATATGGTAATAGCAAAATCGAGTGATTCTGCAAATTTATTCAGACATACTTCATGAAAAAGCCAATTGCTTTTAAGAGCAAAAAGCAGAGATGTGCGCTTTATATACACTACTCAGGAAAAGATGTTTTGCAATGATCCACTTATTAAGGAACGGAGAATATATCTTTACAAAAGTACTTTTGTGATTGTTGTTGACCATCAACCCTTATTTATAAGTGCAAAGCTAGATGGGCTGAACTCAAACACGAGTTTTGCTTTTGAGATTTATTGCCTTAAGGGAGCTAAAAATACAAAGTACATGCCCTAGTAAAAAAGATGGTGTAGATTTGCTTTTATTAAAATCTCTGATGACTTTTCAAATGTCAATCAACATAAGTCTAGGTCAAATGATTCGAACTTGCTTCATAAGACATACTGTGACTAAAAGATCACGAGCAGCAAGCAAGAGAAAAGGCAAGAGAAAAGGGACATCGAAGATTACATATCATATGGATTCTACTTGTGTACCTTGTTCCATGTGTGGTCACATCTTAATCCTTAATATATGCTAGTTTCAATTTAGTGTGCACTAAAATAGCTGATTGCCTATTGATCCTAGTGCCCTTTGATCGGAGTAAAAAACCTGCTACACATTTGAACCTTCTAAACATTTGAAATATCATATAATTTGAAAGAGAACAATGCAAGTTGAGTACCAAAAACAAGTTCCTCTATATAGCAATATAAGCATGAGAAAACCTATTAATTAAAGAATGTTCTCCGATGTCAGCCCTTTTCTTAAGAGGACTTAAAAGATTTTTAAATGTAAACATGTGATTCAGAGACATGAAGATCCCAGTACATGACTAGATTTACCATGCATCAATGATCCTAAAATTAATTATTGCACCTCCAGTATATATTTAGTTGATTCAGAGATGAATAATACCTAGATTCAAAAGCATGTGTATGTGCATTCAAGCTTTTGCGCCTGAAAACTAGCCAGCTGCCATTTATAAAACAAAATTAATAATCTGAAGACTTAAGGCATGGCCACATATGACTATCCTTCATGGGGAAATTGGTGGAGACAACTCAAGAGGACTCACTGTTGTACCAGCATCTACAATTAGAAGCTACAAAGCCCTTTTGGCTGCTTAATTCGTATCATGATAGCGACTGCTGATGACTATTCGATGTGAATCTGAATTCTGACTACGAAATCAAAACCTTGACTACATATCTCCCTGGTAATGCTTTAGTAGTTACAAGATTACCACAATTTCATCTATCAATAATAATACAAAGAAAATGTTGAGGCAGTGAGTGATGTATATAGAGGAGAGCTTTCAAGGCCCAGAAAAACATGAAGCCTCAATTGTACAGACCAGAAACAGTGGTTGCTAATTTCCCTTCCTCTTCGATCCCAACTACAGTCCAAAAGTTCGCTTAGAACTGTGCAGAACATAAAGCTTCAAATTTGCGAGAAGCACGTGAGGAGAATCCAACAACCATCCCAGATCAGAAAAGCCACATTTGCATGCAGGAAAGTCGAGCAACCACTGACGGAATTAGATACCAAGATGAGGATGAAGGCAGAGGAGTGCTGTAGTATGCCATTTTAAGCAGAACCGCACCTCAGAACACAATAACAAGGGCAAGGTTCCTGTGAGTTTCTTTCCAACTTTTGAACTGATTATGGATGAAAGCTTAGAAATTTTTCATGTAAGAGTACAATTTATGGAAACTAAGCTGTTAAAAAAAAACTCTGTTTCCTCAGATTAAAAAGCAGCCAAGAGAGGAACCTATCCAAGCGTGGCACGTGAGTTTCAACATGATAGCCTTTTAGCGAAGAACCCAGCATAAGTCTTTTAGTAGTCAATCTTCTACACCAGCTGCTATTAACAGCCAAACTAGGCACCAGGGTCCAGAACTTAGCTAGGTGAACATCCATTTGTGCTGAATGATAAGCATCTCAAAATCTCATTACAATCACTTTGACTCCCTTTCAGAAGAGAGAAGTGCTACTTGAGTTACAAATGTTGGCCACAGGTTCCAAGACATAATAAAATTTGATAGTCTCAGCTACGACTCCGGCGACGTTCCCGTAAAAGAGGCCTCCTGCAAACAACCACATTATCCAGAACAAAGGATGAAAATATGACTCCAAGACACAATCAATAATGTGACTTGCAGAAAAAAAGGATATTTCTGAAGTTGCAGCTTGAAATAATAGCAAGCTTGATATGACACACCCATTTGACAAAGGAGACACTCGACGATCTCGACGACGAGGTGAAGGGCTTGGACTTCGATATCGACGGGGAGAAACACTTCTACGAGGCCGAGGAGAACTGCAACCCCCAGAGAAAACAACAATGTTATATTTGCTGATAATGGACTCCCATATTGTAACCACCAAAATAAATACCATTACTTCATTTTTTGAAAAACTTTTGAACTCTCTCCATGAGTTAAAATCCAAAGAAAATCTGCCAATGCTACATGATGGTACAGCATTCAAAAGAAAATAGTCCAGTTGAACTACAACTGTAGCTAAGCATGTCTACATCTATAGCTCAACTTCAAAAAAAGTTCAATTATGTAAAAGGATATGTAGAAAGAAAATAATATTTGCAAAAAATCACAAGGTTCAGATTTGCTGTGCCCATGAGAAAAACTATCGTATTACGGAAGGAAGTCCACCTCCAACTTCCTTTCGTAAGTCACAAAATTGAAGGTGAGTCATGACAAACTATGAACAGAAAAAACAATGCTAAATTTATACCAGGAAAGGATGCCTTGTCAATGAGTCTCACACCACTTACAAAGCCATGCACCAGGATTTCATGTGGCTATTTCTGCCTACCATTTACAATACTCTAACAAACTTGCAGGTGTCCAAAAAGCATGCAAAATGGCAATATCTTGATGGAAAAACAGTTTTTGGTATATCATCCCCCTTAATTTTTTTAACCAACTACGAAGTCATTGGACGTCACATTATTTGGACAATCTGGTACATGTATAGAGCTGCCATCCCAAATATTAGAGTTGCCTGGCTCATCTTTGGTCACGTTTATGCTGCATTCTTATTGTTGTTCCCCCCAGAACCAACGCCACATATTTGGGACTTATATGTTTGTACCTTATGTTGATCTCCAAACACAACCTACTTTTCTGGATAGTAGCACAAACATTTTGGCTCATTTGACCTTCTACATGTTGGATTTCAATGCTCAAACCCAAATCCATTCAGTAATGAGCATCCTGAAAAATCTGTCGTAGTCCAACTACGTCGACTTCGAAGTCATCGAAGTCTGACTTCGATGACTTCCACTTCGACTTCTCCATGTATATAAACTCGACATCGAAGTACTCAACACCGAAGTACCCGACATCAAAATACCCGACATCGAAGTACCCGACTTCAACACTAACTCCATCGACAACTCGACTTTGTCGACTTGCCCGACTTCATCGACTCCCTCATCAGGGAAAAGTTGATCCAAGTACTGTCAGAAGACTTTATGACAGTTCACCTACCTGTACATAGTCTTTACTACTTACCAAGGCGGTTACCAACCACAAGGCGAGAGGAGATCAAAAGAACTGCATCCTCCTCCGACTCGGGATCGGATCCTCAAGCTCTATATTCAAAGAAAAATTAGAAGTTCAGATCCAAGAGATCTACACAGTCAAATTATCCTGACAAGAGCAACATGCAGCAGCCTGTATCAAACACACTATCAACTTCAAAGACTTCATCATTCCAGCCAATGCAGAAACTATTCTGCAAATACTGTAAGAGGACTAGTCACCTTATCAAGGATTGCAGAACGTTGAAATACAAACACGAAAAGAAGCAGCAATTCCAACAACAAGCAAAAAATGCTACAACCAGTCACTCGATTCAGCAACAAGAGGAAGATGAAGAAACCTTCATGACCAAGGTCGGAGAACAGTAGGATATTGATTCCTGATATCTGGACTCAGGAGCAACTCAACACATGACTACCACCGAGACTGGTTCCAAGACTACAAATCATTCACCCACTCTCGAATTGTGCAACTTGGAGACAATTCATCTCATTCTATCGAGGGCGAAGGAACAGTCAAGGTCGAATTTCAAAAAGGTAAAATAAAGTTGCTGTCCAATGTTCATGTTCCAAATTTGACCAAAAATCTGCTTTCAATAAGTAGAATCACTAATTCTGGTCGTAGGGCTGAATTCGATACAGAGGGCTACACCATTCTTGACAAGACTAGGAAAGTTTTAGCTTTCGGTAGAAGATGTGGCTATCTTTATAAGCTTAGTCACTCTTATTCTACAAATAGTCAAGCTCTTCACACATCTCCTTATGAATCAACTGATATGCTTTGGCATTTCAAATTAGGCCATCTAAATTCCAATAGTATTCATCAAATGTTGAATCAGAATCTAGTGCAAGATCTTCCTTCCATTAGCAAATCGAATTCTCCATGTGAAAGTTGTATTATCAACAAACATGCTAGAAGTCCATTCATTTCCGATTTAGTTCATATTTCTAGAGATTTGCTAGATCTTGTACATAGTGACATTTGCGGCCCAATGCAGACTGCTTCCGGAGCCCTCTATTTTCTGACATTCATTGCTGACTTTTCTCGAAGAACCGTCACTTGTTTTTTGAAGAACAAATCAAAGGCATTCAAGTTCTTCAAACAAGGCATCTGCAG
Source organism: Diphasiastrum complanatum (assembly GCA_029204225.1). Classification (NCBI taxonomy): domain Eukaryota; kingdom Viridiplantae; phylum Streptophyta; class Lycopodiopsida; order Lycopodiales; family Lycopodiaceae; genus Diphasiastrum; species Diphasiastrum complanatum. The sequence goes on from MU831807.1 coordinate 90,443, forward strand.
AAAATCAGACCTTGAGGAGGATCAAAGCTCTACGTACTGATGGAGGGGGAGAATTCATCTCCGAATTCAAGGAGTTCTGCAAGGCAAATGAAATACATCAACAATACACAACCAACTACTCACCTCAGTCCAATGGTGTAGCTGAAAGGAAGAATCGGAAACTCATCGAAAGTGCCAAGAACATGCTGGCCCATGCCTCTCTTCCAAAGAAATTTTGGGCAGAAGATGTTACTACAGCGGCCTATCTCTAGAATCGATCCATCACAAAGGCCCCGAATGGCAAAACACCTTATGAGGTATGGATAGGATCAAAACCATCGCTCAAGCATATTCGAGTGTTTGGATGCATAGCCTACTCTCAGATCCCTGCTGAACTAAGAAAGAAGCTGGACGACACCATCAGAAAGTCTAGGCTATTCCCCATATCACAAGGCATACAAGCTCTACAATCTGGACACCCAGAAAGCATTTACTAGTAGAGACGTCGTTTTTTGTGGAAGACCAATCGAATCGCATCAGAGGACCGAAGTTCAACCCAGAAGATCAAACCGATCCAGACAGCCTCCATCCCGATTTATGGACAATCAAGCTTGCTACTTTGTGCAGGAACCATGCACTGTACTGAGGCAATGTCGACTCCTGATGCTGACCAGTGGAAAGCTGCAATGGACACCGAATTCGATTCTCTGATCGAGAAAATCGATACAAGGCCAGGCTTGTCGCCAAAGGCTTCTCCCAGATTCCAGATCTGGATTATTCGGAGACCTTCAGTCCTGTCGTTAAGCATGCTTTGATCCAACTACTACTCTCCTTTGCAGCTGCAGCCGATCTTGAAGTCCACCAAATGGATGTCCAGACTGCTTTCCTCAATGGGACTATCGAAGAGGACTTCTATATGTCATAGCTAGAGGGATACGAACTGAAGGGTAAGGAGCACCTAGTGTGCAAAATCCACAAGGCTCTGTATGGTCTGAAACGTTCACCAAGAGCCTGGTTTCAGAAAATCAATGCATTTCTAATCGAGAATGGTTTTAGTTGCAAACTCGAATGTCTATTTCAAGACTGTATTGAATTCCTTCATAATCATCACTCTTTATGTATATGATACGTTACTATTTAGTATTAATCTGAATTTATTGAAGGATTCAAAATGCATGTTAGCACAGGAGTACAACATGACTGATATGGGTCTAGTCCATTACTGCCTCGGAATCCATACCCATCGAAATCGATCCAGCAGATAAATCTATATCAGTCAACAACGATATCTCACTAATGTGCTGGAAAAGTATGGAATGACCAACTGCAAATCGAGCTACTTTCCAATCGACCCTGGTCTTAAATTATTGAAGGAACAATGTCCTCAAAGTAAGGAAGAAAAGGAGGAAATGAAGCAATATCCATTTCACTCCATCATCGGCTCACTGATGTATGCAATGCTCTGCACTCAACCAGACCTTGCATACTCAATCAGTTCACTCAGCCAACTCCTATCAAATCCAGGTCCAATCCATTGGAAAGCACTCATGACATAATTTGACATTTCAATTTAATTTTATGGTCTGCTAAACTCTACATACTTATTACTTATTACTTACAAGTTTGAAGCCAGTAAAACCCTAGTCCCTAGATAGTAAAGTCTATATATAAGAGGAAGTAGTTACAAATACAAATACCTTAATAAGCACTTAGTCTTGACTCTTGAGCAAGTGCCAAGAAACATTTAACATAAAACCTAGGTTCCTGGTCCACCACCATGACTCCTACAAGGCCCAGGCTACAAGTGTCAAGAATCTCATGAGACTCAAGAGCAGTCTAAAGAAATTAGAATCAATAGCCAAGATGCGAGATGGTGAATCCTCTTAGCCTCTTATGGCACACATGGGAAAATTCTTCTCATGGACCATGTGTTATGGTTATATAACATGTGGCATCAAAGTTCTTGTAAGTTGTGGCACTCATTGCTAGAAATGTCAAGGCAACACTATCCTTATCCCAAGCTTGAAGCATCAGGTAAAACATTGTCACATTGTTTTCTTGGTATTCTTGGTGAGACTAGGTAGTAGGTACAACGATGTGGTGAAGAGGTAGTAGTCGCCAACAATGTCTCTACAATGTTAGACCTTAGCAATAAGTATTATAAAATATATTTTCGCTTGTGGTTCAAACTTCATATAGAATTTAGACATGGCCACCACTTCCAAGGTGAGAAGGCCCCTAAAGTCTCCTGTAGCTTCTTAGCGGCCTTCCGTTGTTGTTTGACACGATCTGGATTTTTAGGGAATCCTTTCTTCACAAACTTCAAGTCTTCCTTGTGCCTTGATTCAAATGGATATTCTCGATTTGAGGTACATATGACTTCAAGATATACTTTAACTTCATTACATTCATGTGGTCTGACTTTCACTCTCATCACATTTCTCAAATAACTGAATCATCTTCATTGGGTGCAGATATCACAGTCTCATGCATCGCAGTCACATGAGTCCGATTGCGACGTCAATGGCCAAGACGAGAATGACTCAACTGGATTTAATTATAATAAGGTATATTTCAATAATCCAATTTGTAACATATCTCTGTACTTGGAACATTTCTGTATGAATATAAAGCTTTAACATTTTGCAACATCTTAAGATAAAACAAACTACATAGGCATTTTTGTTGTCTTATATTGTCTGCATCTATGTGTATCATGTCATTTGGTGACTACAATTTAAAAATATGCATATTTGGTTCAATTCGGTTCGAACCGGTTCCCGATTCAAACCCTGCCTGACCAATTCAGATTGGTTCGAATCAAACGAATTGGTCTGATTTGAGTCAGCTGGTAACCTTGCCTTTACAGAAGTTTATGCATCAAAGTGAAGGGTATCATGATCTATGTGCATGCAACATCATTCGAAGTTTCTACAATTTGAAGATGTCTTCATTAACAATCCTGACGATTAAAAACTTCTTACAATTGCTCAAGAAAACAAAAGTTTCACTTGATTTATCTGGCTTCTTCACATGCAGTAACCATCACAAAATCACTAAATTGTTTTCATTAAAAATATTTCAATTTTGGAAGAACATTCTTCTTTGACTTTCATCTCGGCTTCTCTTGTACCTTTCTTCTTGCACAAACATACTTGTCAAACTAGTACATAATTGTTAGTTTACAAGTAGAGCCCGTACGATCAGCATGTCAACATTTATATATTGAGATTTACACAGTGAAGTAAGGGCAGTAAGATGGTAACATTTCAAAATAACTGATTGATTTTGAAAGAGATCATTCTAGCAACACAGTTGTATTGATTGCATCCTTGATATCAATAAAATCACATTATATCTATAATTGCAGCCACTTAGAATAGTTGCTATTTGGAAGATTATGTTTTCAAAAGTTAGATACACTCATGTCATTAAAGTAAGGAGAAAGATTAAAAACACTCGCCATCACACCGACTGAAACATAAAGAATCTTTTTCCATCTTCCAAGTGATTAGTCCTCTTTCGTGGGACGAATTGTAATGTACTTACCCACCGTGATTGGACAATTGACAAAATGTGTCTTCATCTGGATCAGATCTTTTACATTGTGAACTAAATGATATTCTTATAGGACCTCTACCAAACTCTACAATAAGCACTTGCAACATGAAATGGGCATGTACCTTCGACCATAGCTTGGACTACGACGATAACGTCGTGGACTGCGACTTTTTCCACGACCTCCTGTGCCTGCTCCTCCCCCTCCAATACGAAGTCGACATTCACGAGCAAAATGACCTGGTTCTCCACACTCGTAGCATTTCATATCCTCACCACCACCACGACCACGTACTCCATCACCACCACTAGAACTATAAGAGAGCTCTACACGCCAGCCATGTTTACCTACAATATATAAAGGACATTCTGGTGAGATTTCAAAAGAAAAAGAGAATGAATGCAACTATGAAATCTTTGTAACTAAATACTACACCAGTTTTAAGCAATACAAACTAAAAAGACATACAAGGACATCCAAAAAAACGTTGCACTCAGGGGCCAACAACCACTAGAGCACCATATTCCTAAACTAGACTTCAAAAACAATGTTTCACCTTTCTTAGCAATTCCTAGTTTTTTCAAAGGTGACTGCTTGGACAATTTTTCATAGTGTTTCCTAATCTGGAAACATTTAGAAAAAGCTACTCTAAGTAGAGTATCGGATGGCTCATAATCCATGATTTCTACAATCGACGCATGCAATAGATGACCAAAAATAAGCATTTCATAGTCCTAAACTAAGCTTTTCCTCGGCATTCTTTTACCTACAATCAGGTATAGTTGAGAGCTAATAATCCCATAATCTTACCTCTCAATCCTTTCTCAATGTCTAGTGACTCAAGAGTAAGAAAACGGAATCCCCCAATGCCATTCATGTTTAACCCCAAAAGTCAAATGCCTTGCAAGGTATTTGTAGAGTTTTGGTGATAAAATTCTCAGACAGCATCTAACCCCATATTTCAAAAGCCTAATTGAATTCATCACGAAATTCAAGGATCCATCTTGAAGATCTCGTACTTCATTACTCAATTTCCCAATGAAAGTTGTGAAGTTGTCACTCCAATCTTTTCAGATATTATTGGTGCATACTTGGCTTGGTAAACGAGTATGTTATCTTTTCTTTCCCTACCTACTTCTATCCCCAAGAAAGAGTGGGGAAGTCCAAATCTTTCATTTCAATTACTAGAATGTCGTTCTTTCCCTTCTTAACAAGCAAAATAAGACATTTAACTTAACTCCCAACGTTTTTAAGTATTCTTCAATCATGTGTTTAAGGATCTAGATGCTTTTTAAAACTGAATGATTTATAAAGACATTATAAGCTTATGCACTAAATATTTTGCATTCTTTACTTCAAATTTTTGGGGCTTGACCATGTATACCTCTACTTCTAGGTAACTAATGAATAAGGTATTTTTTATGCCCATTCGCTACAAATCCCATCCAAAGTATGCATCTATTGCTAGCATTGTTCGAACTTCGCATGGTGGTAGTCTTAACAACAAGAGCAACTGTATCATGAAAAACAGAGCTATAGAACAATTTTTAATCAGAATTGAAGTAGAAAATAAAATAATACTCCAAAAACTGATCCTTGCCATTTCTATGGCACCCTCACTAGATATATTCTCAACAGCTCTAGGCTTGTATAAGTCTGTTACTTTGTTGTCCCGATAGCTGCAAAACAATTTTTGACAATCTGGAGAGATTCCAATGGATGGTATACTTATCCACAGGAGCATGATGAGCATCTCAATGAAGTCTTAGGGATTATAAGTCGAGAGGGGAACTACGATTGAGCTTATCTATATAATGTTGCATCGATACAAGATATTGTTTATATGAAGATAAGCTTATAATCAAACGAGCAATACCAAAATCAATTACCTTGATCATTTGATGAACAAGATAATCGAGCTAGACGATCATAAATATTTCCAGTTAAGAATGCTACTATCACAAAGACAAGTAAGTCCTTAGCAAAAGATGTGCAATTTACCTTCACAAGTATACTCACTAGCTTTTACATGTCCCTCACAAGGGTTAGCCAGATCCAGAATTATTTCAAAAAATAATTGCACATAGTTCAAGTTCAAGATTTGAGCTCAAAAGTTAGTTTTCAAATTAAAGAGCTCTCGAAAACTTAAAAGGACTGAGAGAGATAAATATACACTAGCATTTTATTCCAAATAAGTGATCATTTCTGAATAATATGGTGTTTAAAGATTAATTTTCAAATCTTTAAAACGATTCGAGGCAACCACACCAAACATAAAAAAATTGTTCATTCATCAACTATATTGATCAGCCATATCGACTCCCACAAGTTGGCGAAGAAATATCTAAAAGGTGCAAGATATTTTGAACCCTTGGTGGCAACTGCCCTCACTCGCAACCGTAATTTATGGGTCTCCGACAATGAATAGACTCAAAGCTTTGTTCATTCAAATTAATCAGAGACTGGAGCTAAGCTAACTTTGAGATTGTGAAGGGTAATTGGGCATGCACACACTGGTATAAAGGTTTACACATTAAAGCCTAAGTGGAATACTTTGTTCTTAAATCTAGACAATACCAGTTCAAAAGGAACGTGATCTCAAGAGAAAGTGGCTTCTCAAATCCATTTGAAATGTGCAATGAGGTGGGATAGGATTTTAATGGATATTTTAAAGTCAAAAGTATTTTTTAATGGTGAGGTAAATGATTGTGAAGATCAAGTCACCAAACATTTTTGGGATTCTAAGATCAGAACTTATATTGTTTTGTAGCTTAATGGCTTATCCAAAATCTAGTATGATACTACTCAAGTTATGCAAGTTGTGTTAAGTCTTTGATTGAATATGAGTCCCACCAGCTTGACACTCAAATATGGATTCCTCCCTGTTCTAGGCACTTAGTGAGATTACAACTCGCCTCAAACTCTCATAAAAGAGATTGACTAGAATCTAATTGAGTTTCATACAATCATATGTCAATTCTACACACAAAAACTGATATTTTAAGAAACGATGATTCTTTAGACAGCTTAGATAAGAATAGAAATGTCCTAAGGAGGGCAAGTTTGTTACACTTGTGGGTATTTGGGGTTAATCCATAACCAACCATGGTTATTTGGCCAGATTTAGGTTTCACTGCATCACGTTTCTTTACTAAAAGAATCACGATTCTGCAAAATTCAACCACTACAAACCTCAAAGAAGCTCCACTTTTTTTGTAAGGTCCCCTTTACCATCAAGAATAGGTAATTCCCTATTTTCCCTCGTTGTGATGGCACTACTATAGGAGAGAAGGTGAAGATTTTGTTCTTATATGGATAATGGATTGGGGCTATGTTTCAATTTCGGATGGCACTACTATAGGAGAGAAGGTGAAGATTTTGTTCTTATATGGATAATGGATTGGGGCTATGTTTCAATTTCGATCATGTTCATAATGCTAAATGGATCATGCAACATGATTGCATTTAAGTTTGAATCATGGTTATATTCAATTCTGAATTGTATTTATATTTGGGTTTGAATTCGGACAAATTTAGTCACTCATTGTGTGCACTCAAGAGTCAGCACTTGAGATTGGCCATTTTAGTGATGATACCGTATTTAAGTAGTAATGAGAAGTAAACTACGTGCAATGCAAGACAAATGACTGTTTTCTAGTGTTTTCAATTTCTTTTGTGAAAAAGGAATTGCGTCGGTTCTTGACCTTGGGTTAAGGAAGCCCTAAAAGGTAAGGCTATGACTGGAGTCTAGGACGTCCATCAACATATTGTAATCACTTGAAGCATGACCTACAAAATGAGCCTAAAAATCATCATCTGGCTGAAGCATCTCCACCTAGTGGAATGGCTCTTGGCAGTATGGGACACCAACAATGTTTAGATACCCGGTTCGAACCGGCCGATTCAATGGTACGAACCGCGTTCGAATCGCAGCGGCCAGGTTCGAAACGTCGAACAGTTCGAACTAGTTTTAGGGTTTTTGGATTTTTATTCAAATTTGATTCTTTCTGACTCTTGAGGATTAATCATGCGTCACATTATTGAGACACGCCTAAACTGATGCATAAGCTGAGTCTAAGTGAATTGTAATCAATGATTCATTCAAATTTCAAATCAGGCAAGGCATTTACTTGGTGGACACTGGAATGGGACCTTAATGGTCATGAGTCATGACTCATTGGTAAAGAATGCCACAGTCAGCGTCTAGACTCTATTCATTTGTTTTCCTTGGTTTATCTTGCTTGGCACTGGGCAGATGCATCATTGCCCAATGCCTTGAGTTTCAGCTTTTCAAAATTCAACCTGATAGTTCATACACAAGTTTTGGAGTTGTGCTGGTTCAAATAGATTAAGTGATATGTCTACTCAGCAACTTCTAGTACAGCTTCATTGGTGACTTACAAGAACACCTCAAGAAATAGAATCATCGCTTTTCAATGTCCATTGTTACATGATACATCTATAGCTAGGGCCAAGTACTCTATTCTACTACAGTCTACTGGGACAGCGGACACCTCAAACCTGTGACCACTGACCTCATACTAATATACTCGAGCTTGATTTCCAGTAATAAGAATATTGACTACGTAGTATGGTCTACACCATAGATGCGTTTCGTTTCAGAACGCTACGTTCCGAGAGTGTTCCGAAACGGTTCCGGAAATCAGCAGCGTTCCGGATCGGAACGCTGCATAAAAAAAAATATGTCAGGGCCTTGTGACTTACAATTTACTCTGCAGTTGAGATGATTAAGTGCTGCTGGCAGTCATGCCAATAATAAGAAAACTGGAATACGTATGTATGTGAAATGGGGCATAGTGGCAAAAAAAAATTCAAGTTTTTTTTGGAACTGCGTTCCGGAACCTAGGGCCCCGGAACGGCGTTCTGACGCAACTTAGGTCTACACAGTCCACTCCTGAGTCCTCAAGGTGGCCAGTGTAAAAGTTTTAATTGTAGTACTACTAGCCAATACATCACAAAAATAAATGTTAGCAAATTTGTCAAGGAATAAGCATATCCGTAGTTCATAAGATACTTTAGCCAAAATGATGTAAATTAGGCAAAGCAGGCTGACAAGCAAAAGAGAGAGAGAGAGAGAGAGAGAGAGAGAGTGGGGGGTTGGGGGGCAAATGTGACGTCGTCATCCTCCACCTCTTCCCCACTACCTATTGCCTTGCCTTATAAGCCTTTGTGTGCATGGTATGTCTCTGACTTTGCCTCCAATTTTGCACCCTACTCTATATATATCGTTTATGTCAATTATTATTACTCTATTGCCAACATTCCACACTTTGGCAATTTTTGGGCACCATATTTCAGGTCTTAATTACCTTGAGCCAATTTCCATCATTGATTTTCAAGAAAGAAGATCTAGCATGAACACGTAATTTGCATTGTTCTTTTAAAACACTACAAACAATTGAAGAACCTTGTGCAACACAGTGTAACTATGGTTTCCAATTTCCAACAAAACACATTGATTGATGGTTTATTGATGTTATGTCCAAGAGCAATCTTCAACCTTACCAGGTCGAATAGATGCATTGCGTTCTAGAATGCTGTGTTCTGGTTGGTCCAAAGCGGAACTTCTTTTTTTCTTTGGGTTTTTTTTTGTAGATTTTTTTACGAGTCTTACGTGAAAAAACCAAAGCCTAGAAAGTTCAACAAAACAATGATAGGTATGATACTTATTAGTAAATACCAAACTATAAATGATGCTATCTTGGTTGTATTTGACACACTGACCAGATGGAGCAATTCATTCCAACAAAGATGTCTATCAAAGCTTCGGAGCTTGCTCAGCTTTTCGTTGAAAAGTTGTTCAGGTTGTTTGGGTTGCCGAATGATATTGTTAGTGATCTTGATTCTCAGTTCACTGGCAAGCGGTCTTTGAAAAATTAGAGACCACCTTGAGCTCTGGGTAGAGTCGGATGGTCAGACTGAAAGGACAAACCAGTCTATGGAGGATATGCTTCGTACATTTGTTTCCAGAAGACAGTCGGATTGGGAAAGGTACCTCCCAATGATTGAGCTTACGTGCACTTGGTGATGGGTTTTAGTCCATTCATTTTGATGTTTGGGTTTCAGCCTCGGAATGCCTATCAGCTTGACCTCCCTTGGGAATCAAAGTTCACCCAGTTTTCCATGTCAGTCGTTTAAATGAACGACTTGGTGGAAAAGATGATTTGATCTAGGAGGATCCACTGATTTAGTTAGAGGATCTATCAGCCTTTGTTCCTTCTGAACGTCGGGCCATAGTTGATGTACGTCAACTTGGGCTCAAGGAGGTGACACAATACTTGGTTCGTTGGAAAGGCAGCTCGGCAAATGACAACACTTGGGAAAAGGAGCAAGACCTTAAACTGAGATTCCCAGATTTCCTTCCTTAGAAGAAAAGTCTTTTAATGGGGGAGGGAATGGTAGGGACCCGACACCTGAGTCCCGAACCTAACTTGAAACCAGACGTTGGACTGGGCCTATGGACTTGAGCGGTAACTCGTGGACCGCATGTACGTCACTTGTCCGAATTAGGGATGTGTACTAGGCATGGAGAGGGGAGGAACTCTTACTTACCATTCATTCTATCTACCTAGGAGATGGTGGATGCTAGTGCACCGGTGCATAGCCAAGATGGTGCTAGCATGGGCAGGTGAAGGCTGAGGGTTCTGATGGCAGTATGGGACGTCGTTAGGGCAGGAGGCTGGATCTCGTTTGTATTCAAGCCATAGGCTAGGGCACGAAGGGTGGACCCAGATTAGGTCCTACGACAAGGTTGATCGTGAGCATTCGGTTTCTTGTGCCAACCGGCACCTGATGGTTTAGGGTTTGCTAGGCATGTAACACATCCTCCATGGAAGCTAAATAAAGTTAACAAAACTCTAGTTATCATTGACAATTGCATGTTTGCATAATTGCTTGCTTCCCACTACAACACCTATTGCACAAGTCATGTGCAAAGCAAGGAAATTTCATTTCGAACTATTTAGATTGTTGGGAGGTAAGTGGAATAGCAGCCAAAAGTAGCACTGAGATTGATCCAACCCAATTGATGGCCAAAGACGAAGATACGACTAAAAGTGGTATTCTAAGCATTTAGCTCTACATCAAGAATTCCCATCCTTTCCCAACTTGAAAATGTTGCGCATACATCCATTGGAATCTAATCTTCTCTTGGGCTTGCTTGCTCATACTGCTCCCTTTCTTTGGAATGTGGTAAGCAGTGCATGATGTCGATCTTGTGATGTAGATAAGTGTATGTTAATGTTAGATTAATAAGTGTGCACATGTAATTTCGTTAGATGCACGTTGAGACTACAATATGAGCTTGAGATGGGTCTAAATTTCTTGAAGAGGGGATTCCTATTCAAGAGTCATGGATTCAAAGGGTAGCCAGACATTGAGGCAATTGAGGCAATTTACACGATTTACATCATGTTTATTTCTACAAAGAAAATTAGACGTTTTATGATATTCTATGATGGATATCACATCTTACCTTTAAAATGACCCATCACTCAAATAAGTTGCTCCCATGTGACATTTTACATGGCAATGCCTGAGATGACTAATGCTAGTCCCAACCTCTTCATTTTGTTCGCAATACATGGTTTGCCACAAGGGATCCAATCAATGATAATTCAAGGATACCTTATCATAAATCTAACAAGGAGCTTACCTCCCAATTGGGCCTCCTTAATGTGGAAGCAACTTGCAAGTTTGAAGTCGCCACTTCCATGTGAGCGCAAGTGAGGGTATGGGTTAGTTTAAGGCCATAGAATTGCCACCCATTGATATAAGATGAACCTTAGACTACTTGAACAATGATTGGCCACTATGCTTGAAGTCCAAAATTTCATGACCGTAGATATAATGATCTATGTATTAACCTGTACAACACGAACAACATGTAGCTCTTCACTTGACCACTCAAAGGATGAATACTAGGAAACTCATTTTACAAAAAAAAATTCAGAAAAGCTCGTGACGGACTCAAATATTCTCCAAGATATTATGCTTTCACTAGAGAATGTAGATGAGAGAGAGAGAGAGAGAGAGAGAGAGAGAGAGAAAAAATAGAATAGAATAGAATAGAATATATTAATGTCTACAAAGTACCCTTGGGCACATATGACACATAAAAAGTACATCAGAAAGGAGCATTGTCCATGCCGGACTTATTTCTATCAGCTAAAACATAGAATAAAAGAGCGAGAGAGAGAGAGATTCATTAACGTCTTTGCATATAATTATTTAGAATGTAGATTTGAGAGAGAGAGAGAGAGAGAGAGAGAGAGAGAGAGAGAGAGAGAGGGGGGGGGGGGGGGGGGGACTGACGGACGGACAGAGACAGGCTAACACGAAAGACAAGTATCCTGCCATCATACCGACCCATACAACCCACTAACCCAAAGTTCATCTGCCAAGAATCCTAAACAAGCTGGTGTCTTTCGTTTTTTGTTTCACTGGGGAACATTACCTAAACAAACTCTCAACTTTCAGCTTAAGGCACAGTCCTCCGCACGAAATAAGGTACGGATTTGAAGAATCAACTGAGAGGACTATCACAAAGATCGTTCTTAGACAAGGTTAATAGTCCAGAATTCGGAGTATCCAGAAAAACTTTACTTTCCACAAGAAATATCGAACAAGTACAGGTTGCTGAAACCAAGCTTATCAAAGTACATCACCTACCATTCAAAGCCCGAATGGCATCAAGAGCATCTCTCCTATCCTCAAACTCAACGAAGGCAAACCCAGGCTGCTTGCGAGCCAACCATACACTGTTGCAAGACAATGCAATACATAAAATTCAAAATTACATAAAATAGCTTTAACCTCATAAATCTGTAATACATTTAGATGTTAGCAAACACATGTCAGATTGCATTGTCATAACTGTAAAGAGAATCTCATTTCATAATCACTAGCAACCAGCGTACCTGTACTTTGACCTCCATGAGCGGCAAAAAGAAAACCATAAACCATGCATAATGTAATAGATGAACAAGCATCTAAATCTAGATACTATCCATTAATCGAAAACAAAAGCGCACCAACCTAATCACTTCCGTGCTAGAGCTTTCCTACTTGTAAAGATAGAAGATATGCCAGGTTGCGAACAGACACAGCAGGTATCAAAACTAAAACCCTAAACAACCTTCGCAAAACACCATATACTCGAAATTCGTCTTCCAGCTCGCGCTCCGTCGCCCGAGGATCCAGATTTCCTACATAAATTCGTGACATTTTGTATTACTACTGAATGCTTCTCCGATTTCTCTCTCCTTGCACGATCAATCGCGAAAATGGAATTGTCGTGCAAGAAAGAACACCTTCCTCCCTTTGTGTATACGAGCACACTATACATAAACCATCGCTACTGGAAAATCAACCCTAAACCTAATAAGAAGCCCACAAGCCTTTGTGTATTCCAAATGAGAATGGCAAGAGCCAAACAAAAGGCCCCGACCTAAAATTTGAATTCTTATCTAGGTGTTCTTAGGGTGTTCACACAAAAAGGGGGGATGGAGGGGGGGGGGGGGGCTGTTCATTTGCAAGATTGCTAGGTGAGGTGGTGTGTCCATTTCCAAGAGTGTTGGCATCTTACTGGTTGGAAGGACAAAATGCTCGATTTCACACACAATGCTTATTAGCATGCTTGCTTGTAAAAAAAACTATCAAATACAAGCAGGCCAATTGTTAGAAATACATCTCTGTTCAAAACATTACAATACTAGTATGTTTAAAAGATGTATAGAGACAAAGGCTTTCAACAACGCCAAGTCAAACCGGTCAAGTCCTCGAAGGGGAAGAGCCATATATATCTAAAGATTAATGAACTAATATTCCCACACCACGTAGGGAGGCAATCCAACAAGGGTACTAAGTTTGCAAACTGAAAGCACATATCGACTGAGCTAGGAGTCGTCGAGCCGTATCTTCCAGAAGATTGGGAGCCTACACACATGCCAAAATGTGAGAGAAGTATGTTCCATGAGTTGTGAGTCACCCACAAGGACAGAGCTAATAGTAAGAGGTGGAGGAGCCCCTAACGATTGAGGATGTGTGCGAAGTGAACCCAGAGATCTTTGGGGTAGTAAAAGAACAAGTGCTCCACAGTTTCCTCTTGCAACGAGCAAACGGGGCAAAGACATTCATGCAAGAAAGGCCACTAGCAAAGGTAGGGACCAAGAGACAATAAGATAAGCTAAGTATCTAAGTTTGCCGCCCACATAAAAGCAACATATGGTCAAAGATCTTTTATGCCAAGACAAACAAGGATTGAAGTAGTCAGGGAGAGAGAAAGGTGATGGTGAAAATGGACGTTGTGATAATCGAGAAGAGAGGATCCAAGGTCAGCCTCCTGACCTACCAAGACCGCAGCAGTTTCATGTTGAAGCACAGATCAATAACAAAATGGGAG
>MU831808.1:0-104305 GCA_029204225.1 Diphasiastrum complanatum
CATGATAAGTATGTTCCGATGAGTCATTATATCATTCTGCAGTCTACAACTTGCTATTGTTCCACCATAGCTGAGCAATCAGGTTTTTATGATAAGGGAACAACCATGATACGATGTGTACATCAGGTACATGATATCCCATTCAAGGTTGAGCTATTGGCGTGAGGTTACCCAAAGTTATTAACTCGTGACAATGTGTGGCAATGGTTATAACGTATATAGAGGTGGAGCTCCTTAAGCTAGGCATTCATTTTCTCCTTGAGAATAAAGAGCTCTTCCCACATGTTTAGGCTAGGACCTGATCGTGCCTCAAGTTGTAGGTGGGTCGAAGCCAGGATGTGGTGATATGGGATGATGTAGCTTGGGCGAAGACCTTACCATGCTTGGTGGTGGTCTATAGCTCTAGTGCACGGGGGTGAAATAGCAATATCCCTATGGATAGGCATTAATAGAGCATTTGCCACTTGATTGTGTCCTTACTTTAGTCAGTTGCGACGATGGGTTTCTAACTATTGGTATCAGAGTCACCGATCATTGTGTGTAAGGTGCAATTGTTCTACCTTTGTGTTTGGTTGGTTTAAACTTCATGAATGTGTGCTAGGAAAGCTTATCTTTCATGGTGGGATTGCTATGAAAAGGCTGCTTTTTGTTCTGTTGAAATCCGACTTAGTTCAAATAGAAAACAAGCCCTGTATACTAGTTAAGGGATTGAATTTCTGACGGTTTTCTAGCATTCTAGTAGCCGATTTTTTGGTGCAGAATCTATGAAGCCATAGATGTCTTCTCTACATCGATTTAAGCACATGGAATTGTCAGAAAATTGTTGCTTTTTGACAGTTTGTCAGGATAGTCCAATTTGATTGTTTGACCGTGTTTTGGAAGCCGCAAAAGAATTTTTTCTTTAAAATACATATATTCTTGCTAGGTCTATGTTTGCGCTCTTGCGTGCAGCTATATGGTAACTTGGTAAAAGTTGAAACACAACTTAGGAAACCAAGAAATTTTTTGAAGAAGAGGGAGAAGTGAATGTACACTTCTCTCCCTTTGTAAATTTAGTAGGTATAGAAGGGAGGAGGGTGTACACTTCCTTCTCCACCCCTCCTTTTCCCAGTATCCTCTACTTATGCCTCCTTAAGCTTGTAAATCCTTCTTGACTCTACTCTAAGAACAATAGCTTTGGAGATGGGTTTTTAAAGGGAGGAAGATTCTCCTCCCATCTCCATCTTGACCTTACTATACCTACAACCTGTACTATGGCTGAGAGCTAGCCACAGGGGTCCAAGGTAGGTCTAGGAGGTCATGGGATCATATCGGTTGGAGGTGACTTTTATTTTGGGGATAGGCTTGACCCAAGGGTCAATTGGGTTAGGTGGCCTATGGAGGCTGGTGTCTTGGGGACCTAGAGGGTAGCCCA
Source organism: Diphasiastrum complanatum (assembly GCA_029204225.1). NCBI lineage: Eukaryota > Viridiplantae > Streptophyta > Lycopodiopsida > Lycopodiales > Lycopodiaceae > Diphasiastrum > Diphasiastrum complanatum. The sequence continues at coordinate 1,415 of MU831808.1, forward strand.
AAATCTTTAAGGTGCTAGGAAGCTCTAGTATTTCTCTTCTTGATTTATCCTTAACGGATGATGTTATTTGTGATAATTGCTGTTTTAATACGGTGCCCCCATGACCTATTTGGATGAGTGGGTTCACTGGGCACCAAGCTATGAATATCGATGATGGTTCAACTTGTAATTTTGTTAACTCAAAATTGGTGTAGAAACTTCGTGTGGCTACCGCTCCAAGTAATCATAAATATGTGGTGAAGATGGCGGCAAGAGAGGATGATCAGATTTGGGACTAGATTGTTCCTCAATACCGTTGAGAATGCTCGAGTATATTCTTGGGTAAGGAGTGGTTTTACTCTCAAAACAAGTCGTTGAAAAAGGACTATGTAACTCATTCTTTGTCATATTTGCACAATGGCTCAATATAACTTAATGGTGATGTGCGTGTACCTAATGCTCCTTTTGTTTCAGCTTTGGGAGTTGAAGAATGTTTGAAAGATGTTAAAGTATCATGTTTATCTTGGCTTTATAAAAGATGTATTTTTTCTAGATGAACATGATGCTATTAAGAGTCCAAACATTGGCTTGTTGCAAATATGTTTGTCACCTCTTATTAACCCCTTAGTGGGGGATTCACTTGAGGATAGAGTAGGAGTTTAGCAACGTTTTTCTTGAATGTCTATTTGAGGGCCTACCTCCCTCTAGGAGTGCAAATCATTAGATAGAGCTCCTTCCCAATAGTGCGCCACTAGTATGGAGTCAGCTCGAAGGAAGAGCATGAGATTTCCACAACCTCAAGCCACAGTCGGCCGAGTAAGTCCCCATGGGGAGCACATGTCCTTGTAGTTAGCAAAAAGGACTGAGGCACTCGCCTTTGTGTCAACTATAAAAAGTTGAACAAAATGTCCATCAAGAATAGATATCCTTTACCTAGGATGGATGATTCAATGGATCGTCTGATTGGAGCAAAGATTTCTCCAAGATAGACCTTAGATCAGGTTACCATTTGATATGGATTAGGAACAAGGATGTTCCTAAGATTGGTTTTTGAACCAAGTATGGCCATTAGGAGTTTTTGGGGTTACCATTTGGACTAGCAGATGATGGATGATATCATTCGTCCATATTTAGGGAAGCTTGTGGTAGTGAATATGGACGACATATTAGTTTATAGTCGGACCCTTGAGGAGCATAAAGAGCACTTTCGTACGTCTTACGACTCCTATGAAAAGCAAATCTCTATGGAGTCGAAATATGAGAACTTCCAGACCAAGATCAAGTACCTGTGCCATATATTATCCAATCATGGCATCAACATTATAAAGTTTGTGAGGTACGAGAGTGGCCCCAACCACAAACAATTCGTGATGTGAAAATATTTCGTGGCTTCACTAGATGTTTTCACAGGTTTATTTTGGAATGTGCTAAAATATCATTACCTTTAACGAACGTTCTTAAAGGGGTGAAGAAAAAGTGTACCCGTAGAATAACTCCACGTGTAGTTTGGATTGAAGAAATGAATGAGAGCTTTGAAACTCTCAAGTACTATGTTTCCAGAACTCAAATTTTACACATGGTAGATTGTAATAGGCCTTTTTTGGTAGAAAAAGATGCTAGCGACTATGTTGTAAGAGCGATCCTTTGTCAGGACGGTAGACCAATTGCCTTCAATAGCAAGAAGCTCGATCCTGCTTAGTGTAGGTATTCCACTCATGAGAAGGAGCTTTTTGCAATCATTCATGCATTGAAAATTTGGAGGCATTATTTTTTGTTGAGATCCAAGATGAATCGTATTTGTCACGTGGTTACCTTCTTGCTCTAGGATAAATGAAGTTGTTAGGGAAAGGCATATGCTATGAAGTCCGTCCTTCAATGTGAGGAGTTGAATTCATGGGAAAGTTGCAAATTTCAAATTTTGAGGCATTCAAATTATGGGAGAAATCACAAGCTAGGAAAGTCTTTGTTCCACTTTTTGACTTCACTTTATAATTTTCTTTGACGTCTCTGATGTTGGTAGAGTCCAAATTTGTTGATTTATTAATCAGGGTTCACTTGCAACCACAAACAGACAACATTGTCAGATACGTATCTTGTGATTCAAAGTAAATCAAAAGCAATACAGTATGTCAAAATTCAAAACATATCCCCAACATCGAGTAATACAGTGAGTCACCTCGATCAACCGCACGTGTGCGTCTCAGCATGCATCTGTTGGTTTTCACATGCGCCAACGGCCTGCACTGCTCAATGGATAGTCGGTTCCTCTTCTTTGTGTGATACAAGGCCCAGATGCTCCAATTCCGCTCACAGGTGGATGTTGAACAATCCTGAGAGGATTCTCTTGGCCAATCTCCACAGAGGTCACCAGTGCTGCAACCTTGGATGCTCCACCATGTCATAGGCCTCAACTGATCCTCTCTATGTTGACATTGCGCTCGATCAAATGGTCCTAGCTCCTCTCTAAAAATTCACCAGCTGTTGCTCTATGTTCTTGAGCATTGGGCCTGTTGGCAAAAGAACCATAGCACCTGTCGGTCCACATACGCACATGCATTGACTACATGTTTGACTAGAAGACCAAGGGGTGGACATATATCTGAGCCGGGCCACACACGGTCATTGTACTTCACCCATCTTGCATGCAGCTCCGCATCGCTCTCCCCTCTGGTATCGCGCCACAATTGGTGCAACATGTGGGCTACGACATGGATGGGTTAGTGGAAGTAGTCCCACTTGGCCTTCCAGATCTGTAAAATCTCTTCCTTCCTGCGAAAGACATGTTACAATCAGTAGTCGTGAGTGTGTCGTAGCACAAAAGAAATGTGGAAATGCAACAAACTTGAGTCAGATGAAGTGCAAGGTATTGGAGAGTGATACATGTCTGCGTCCAAGTTCGACCTCTGAATCCCTTCATCGATGTGGTCCATGAACTCGTAAATGAGACTGAGAGTGCGCACCCCTCACGGTCTACCAGGGCATCATAGAGAAAATGGGTCGCAGGACCTCCACAAGCTCCGCTATCTGTGTTCGAAACTCCTCTTGGTGGTCTGGAAGTGCACCGCATCTGCACTGGTACCTGTAGCGCAGGAATCCCAAAGGGAGCCGGGAACCACGACTTAGCTTCCCAGCCTTCAACTGTTGCCATCCAAACCCACTTGACATACAAGCAGCCAACTCGCCAACAACGATTAGACTTAACCAACTTGAGGTTCCGAAAACCAACATTGAGATCCAACCTGGCGCCATGCCAGATCGGGGGTCCCGATGTGGATGACTTCCCTCCAAGCAAGCCGCCCGACATACATCAAACTTAACCAACTCGAAGCTTCGTTACAAACGAGTAACATCCATTCCAAGCAAGCGGTCTGACTTACATCAGACTTAACCAACTGAAAGCTTCGTCACGAGCGCTGGAAGCCAACCTGGCGCCACGCCAGACTGGACAGCCATAAACAGGTAACTTCCACCCAGGCAAGCCATCCAACTCAGCCGACAGGTTAGAGCCCGTTCCCCAAGAGCTTAACCCATTCACGTTCATGCAAGGAACACTCAGAACCACAAGCCGCGACAGATATGGAGACAACCAGTTCCTGGACCAAATGGTCCCGACAGCATACCGCTGGCGCCACGGACCGAATGGTCCTGACGGCATACTGCTGGCGTCCCGGGATACGACCCTCAGCTATGTGCCAAGTTAAAAATTTTGAAAGCGGCCTTACAATTGGCGCTTTTACCGAACACTGAAACCCAGAAGGTAATCAGAGTCAGTTTGAGGAAAATCCCACTTTATTGATAAATCTGAGAAGGTTACATTTCAAGTGTGTGACCGACCCTAGTCTCCGGGGCGCTAGCGTGCCAAGGCGAGAGCCATGACAACATTCCATCAAGGGAGGCTGAGACTTGGTTGGAGCTCGCCCTGAGTCGCAACCCGCACTCCCCTATAGTATTGGTGTGATTCGGCACCCCCCCTCATACCAAGCACTTTACCCAAGCTGGTAAAGCACGTTTTTCTCTCTCTAGGATTTTCTCTTTCTAGAAAGTCATTTTCTCTCTCTAGATTTTATTGATCCCCAGGCTTCCTTTAATCATGCCTAGATCGTGTGAGGTGATTGCACATCGATCTGAGCTCTCTGGACTCCGCTAGAACCGATCAAAGATTTCCAGCCTTAGGAACTTGGCGCCGGCGAGATTCTGGTCATAGTGGCGCCGGGAGCAGCAGGGGCGCTGCTGGCGCCGGGGACAATGCTGGCGCCAGTGGCTCCGGAAGTAAAGCTTATGAAGATAGCTTTACAACATCCACCCCACTTTTATAAAATCTGATGTCCTCATCAGATGTCAAATTAAAGTAAAGGTGTCTCCCAATTGAAATAACTATACATTTAAGCTACTTGGCACAGTACTCAATTTACTGGCCACTTTTTATTAACATTGAAGCTGGCACACCACAAGTTGGAGGCTCAGCTCTTTGTACTGAAAAATTACATAACTTGAAAATATATCTTTGTCTGGGAAAAGCGTAGATTTGATATCGCTTTCGTAAAACCCAAGAACCTTATTAACTGGTGACAGAGGCCTTTCTTTGAAATGTTCGCCCCTGTCGCTTCTGACTTTCGACTTTGGAACTCCTTTGAGCTCCTGATTTGTCCTTGATGCACTTTGTGTTGAGCTCCCTGAGCTCCAGATTCGATCAGTTCCACACAGGTATCAAGGCTCCCTGAGCCAAAGGATTCATCGTTTGATTGCCCACACATAGGACACCCCTCCAACTATCCGTGCTTTCACCATTAAGCAGCACATTGCCTCAGTCACGCCCCACCACTTTTTTGGTCGATAGCCCTTATAGCTAAACGATCGGAAGCTATCCCGCACCGGCAGCTAACCACCCGTGCTTTACACCCGAATTTGAGCAGCATCTCTGTATCAATGGTTAACCCGTACAGCTCGAATATGTCACCCCGCACCCCACAAGGCACAGACCGTGCTTTCACCTACCTAGGCAGCACTTTGACTCATTTGTCCTACATGCAGATGGTGCCAGGCCCGAACCGCGAGAACTGATCGTGCTTACACCTCAAGGGCAGCACCTTGACTCATCAAGTCCCCCGTTCTGCCGACCACCCCGACCGTGGACGCACCCGTGCTTACTGGGCAGCACCTTGCACAACAGTTGTCTTGATGAACCCCAAACCGTGGCCATTTCCGTGAGATCCGCATAGCTGACCGGCCAGTCGGCTCTGATACCACATGTAGCGCAGGAATGCCTGAGAAGTGATCTGCATGACAAACATCCAACAAAAAGTTTAGAGAATGGTCGAGAACAGTTGGGAGCTTAAGCATTTAAGGTGGTAAAGCAAGTGAAGAACATTATACCTGAGCGCTCTCCCGTCTGTTTGCAATTCATGGCGTTTGTCTATGACAACTTGAACCACGTGCTCCGCCCCAATCTCATCAATGACAACGCTGATTGCCTCATATATGAACTCGACAGTGATGGCAACACCACCTTCACACCACTTAGAGACTGTGCCAATTGGGCAAGAAACCAAAATATTGATGATGGATTGTGTTGGTCCGTCCATCACTCAATATCGTCATTCATATTGCCATCCATCAGCCATATCCAAAAACAGCGATACTACATGCAAAAAGTTTAAGGGTGTAAAATTCTTACCTCTGCCACGTTGTGCGAATAGAACTGAGCTCTCGTGTGATGGTCTGCCACGTTGTGCGAATAGAACTCAACTCTCATGTGATGGTCTGCTCCTCCTAATGAAGCATGCTCCCTTGCAATGCCTCTCTCGTGGGAGCTAGTCTGCTGATGCGACTGCAGTCATAAGGTCCGTTAATGCCTAGGTGTCAGCAATGGCAAACGGAATGCTGCACTCGTAGAAAAATCGCCCAACCTGTCGGGTACACAATCGAGAAGACTAAATATATTGATTTCATACTGTCAAGCTTGGGCATCTGAAAATCGTAGAATATGCAGTACAATATTCATTTGTGCCTGCACATCAAAATTGTCAATATAAAAGATAAATGGTTCCGTTAGTCTTAGATGTTCTTAATTTATCATAACATGCAATAAGGATGCATCCTTCTCTGGTTGTGTGATTGCAGATTGAGGTTTAAGCCTGTACCACTTGTTATTATTTATGGGTTGAGCCAAGTCACGGTGACATGACTCCTTTAGTTTCTTATTGTCTGGTATATTAGCAGGCCTTCGGTCACATGTGTTGCAAGAGTCTTTAGGTGTTTTGGGTATGCGAGGTCAGTAAATTGCTTGCATTGCATACAGGGTGTTCTCATACCATCTGCTACATCGTTTTTTTTCCTGCATTTATGCCTAAATGCCTTTCTTTAATACTTGTAAAGCAGGGAACACAATAATTTGCTCATTATATGGACTTTTTCTCTTGTTACTGTATATCAGCTCTGCAATATTTTCTCCTTTACGTATTAGCTGGTGTCAAGTTTTATTCTTTTCTGTTGTAGCATGGTACAACATGTTAAATTGCTGCTTTAAGGCTACAGCCTACTGACATATCTCAGTGATTATTACAGGAACGTGAACATGCATTAAGGTCTTTCAGGACGGGTATGACGCCCATTCTGGTTGCCACAGATGTGGCTGCCCGCGGACTTGATATCCCTCATGTTGCACATGTTGTGAATTTCGATCTTCCAAATGACATTGATGATTACGTTCATCGCATTGGGCGTACTGGGCGTGCAGGGAAGACTGGTCTTGCAACCGCTCTTTTCACTGATAAGGACATGCCCCTAGCAAAGTCTTTGGCAGAGCTTATGCAGGAATCAAACCAGGAAGTTCCAGATTGGCTCTTAACATATGCTACAAGAGGCAGCTATGGAGGACGAGGCAGAAGTCGCCGTTCTGGCAGTGGTTCTAGGTTTGGTGGAAGGGACTATCGGAGAGACAGCAATAAAGGAGCTGGTAGTAATCGTTCTGGTGGAGGATATGGAGGCTACACTGGGAGCTATGGAGGCTCTGGTGGCTTTGGCGGGGGCTATGGAGGCTCTGGTGGCTATAGTGGGGGCTATGGAGGCTCTGTTGGTTATAATGGGGGCTATGGAGGTTCTGGTGGCTATGATGGAGGTTCTAGTGGAAACTACAGAGGCTCTGGTGGTTATGGTGGGGGCTATGGAAGCTCTAATGGTTATGGTGTAATGTCCAATCCATGGGGTTGAGGTGTTTTGTTACACAATACTTGCCTAGCTCTGTTAACTCCATAAGATCAAGTGAACCAAATTTCTAGACTATTTCATTTGAGATTCCCTCTACTCTGGGTAGATTTAAGTTTCCACCTTGAGTTTGATCATCTTTAGGGTGAAAGCATGCGGCTCTTGTTCATACGATTCTTAAACAATTTTGGGTGAGGCTTATGCATACTCGGAAATGTAAATCTAGCGGAGCAGGACTCAATTTTTTGCTCATACAACCAGTGTATTATAGAAGGCTGGCATTGATTGAGCAGCAGATTTTTGTGTTCGCATCAGTCAAGAAGTATTTTCCGTATGGCTGAAGCAAACATACTTTGCAGTCCCAATGACCAAGGGATATACTAGGTGATTCTTTTTCGCTTTATTACAGAGTCAGCTTCAACAATGTAGAATGATGAGCCGCCTTTTTTAGGAGCAAGTGTCGCAGGATAGCTGTTACTTGATACTTAGTGTTTACCCTCAGAAAATTTGTACTCATTTTCATGTTTAATATCATAATGTACTTTATAGTACTGCATGTGATGACAGTGGAGTTTGAAATTTGTAGAACAACATTAGTCTATCACTATTTGTGTCTTCGATCAACTCCTATTCGTCTATTGGACCTGAATATTTAGCTGAGATCAATGTGATATACTGTTAAATTATGCAATACACAGTTTGTCATTTGAAATGTTCATGAAGTTAATACAGCTCATTATTCTGATAGTTAATCATTTGTTGATTGTCTTAAACCTGGTATTTGGCTACATGACCCTAGCTAGGTTGTTAGTGATATTTGAGACAACTACTTTGGTAACTATTTGACTTGATTGTGGGAAGTCTTAGTAAGTGTTAACCAGTATTGATGCTTCAGCTCAAATGAGCTGGTATTTGGGTTGTGCATTTTTTTTGTTGGAGGACGAAGAGCTCTGAAGCTTAAAATATTCAAACATCTTCATCTGGAACTTTGGATTCTGGTGTCAGGAACAAGAAGTACCTCGTATGTCTTTTAAAATTTCAGGAGAAACTGGACCTTCTGGTTCAGGTCTATTTCCTTATTTTAAGCAGTTTTAGACCTAAATCGATCATGAGATTCGCTAAGTGGCAGGAGTTACATAGAAGCAAAGTGATTTTCTGATTGTGAAATTTTATAAGTAATTTATGCAGCATTCGCCTGTTAATCAAGTCAATCTTGATATGAATCAGCACTAGTGTGTGTACCAGAAAAGATACTTGTCTCAGCTTGATTCCTTTTCACTTTTGGCGTAGACTTTAATTACCTGGAGAGAAGTCATCTGATACAATAGGCACCTTGGACAGCCAAGTCCTCATATTCACCAAGAACTATGAGGACTTGGCTGTCCAAGGTGCCTATTGTAGGACTCTCTGGCTTACCTGCATAGAAAAAGATGAAATTGTATATGCATGAGGGTTATATCTCAGGACATGTCCTTCATGTTTAAAGGTCATTTTTCTGTGTTAGTTTCCATCATAAGAGTGTCTAAGCCTTACTGGAAGTCATGCACTTGGGAAGGACCAGAATTGGAAAACCATGTGTAAAGTGAGAAGAAAGGTATGCATATACAAGATCATATCATCATGCATGCACATCTGTGAAGTAGAGGATCCTGAAATAACCTATTTGCAGGGCTTATCTTTAATTTTTTTGCCATCTGTGAGAAGTTGAATGTACCCTAACTAGTCTTCATTAGGATTATGAGCATCCTATGAAGTAAAAGTTTCTATGATTCTTCTAAACTTCTAGGAGGTTCTTCTTGACATTTAACAATATTAGCCGATTAGGTTGATTTGAGCGTATACAATGTCAAGTGGCTGGAGGAACAGAATATGCGGAAGCTAAAATTTGTTCCATCAAGGAGAAGGGTGCTAGAATCATACTTATAAACTAATTTTTGCTGACTGATGTTTTTGCGTTGTTTAAAGGTTCTCAGTATGCTACTCACAAGCTACCCTTTGGATGTGTTACCTTACGGGTTAATTTAGGTTCGAAGAATGATCTTACTCATTTGGAATGTCTGTTGAGCTAATTGATTCTTTTAGAAAGAACTCAATTTGTAATGATGTATCGTAATTTTGTTTGTAAAAGTGAGACTTTCTGAGGGGCGTCTTGTAACAGCTGCAAAACTACTCTAAAACACCTGTAGGTGGCCAGAATTTGTTTCCCTCATTTGTCTTTCATGTGCCTGAATGAAATTGGGAGCTCCAGACCTGGATTCTATCTGTATAATCCATGAAGGTTGTTGAAATCTTAATTTAATTGAGCTCGAGTCCTGGACTCTATCCATATGATGCATGACGGTTGTTGAAATCTTTAATTTAATCGGAACCTTTGAGCAGTTGAAGCACCTGCTTCGATTTATGTGTGCTAAAGTAAGCTGTTTTCTAAGAAGAAAGGCTTAACATAATTGTTTAAAGTGGATACTACTCTTTGTTCTTGCTTAAAGCATTTTTTTGCCTCTCCTGGTAATACTACAGACCATGACCCTTGACAAAATGTGTAGGAGCAGATTGACATATTTCTAACAAGCAAAATTGGTAATTAAATATTGTTATGTACAGAGTACCAATGCATTGGAGTTCTCTTAAAAAATTAAAGGTCGTTATATTCCATTTTCTCATTTCCTTGTGTCCAAATCAATATATGAATGGCCAGTCAAGTTGAAGATCATGGCAAGAATTTTGATGGGCTCCTCCAGAATTGATGCTCTGTGTCGGTGCCACACAGTTGTGATACATGCCAATGATCAAGACTATTTAGAAATGCAACAATGCCCAAATTGGCACCTTGATGTTGTGTGAAATCTGCTACTTGTGGTTTGATAGCCTTTGTATATACCTCCAACCTCCAATGATCGGTATGAAAGGATTCTAAAGAGCATTGTTGATAATACCCTGTTTCTCGTGTGAGAACACTACATTCTCAATGTTATGGGTATGGTAATAGTTTCCTCTAGTAATTTTGTGGCTGTAGATTTAAATTATCAAAGGAGACTTGGGTGTCCTATTTTCTTTCCTGCCAAGCTTCCAAGGATGTGTACATGAATAAACACCATTGCCTCCATGATTGTTGAATTTCAAAGTTGCTTTATGTTATCTTTTGCATGTAATCTTGTCAAATAATCATCACAAACCCCACCACAAGTTATAGATTTTACACTTGCATGCAAGCTTCATGCAAAAGTATGAAAATTTTCCATATTGGGCAAGCTATAAGACAAAGGCTATATCGGAAAACATTAAATCAACCAACAAAAAGGTTTTACCACACGATTCCGAGAAAAGAAAGAAACTTCAAAATTTTCTCATTGAGTCTTAGCTTTCAAATTTAGACCTTGGATTGGTAAACATCCCTAGCTTTCATATCAAAAGTACCATCATACATTCATGTTTCAATTTTGTTGGACATATGTTTAATGTTTGTATTAAGAGACGGTTGCCTTGCATGCAACAAATATTTCCATTTAAAACTGCTATCACTATAATAAACACCATTGACATCAATTATGATCAGAAATGCAAGAGTATTGACACGCAAATGTGCTTATCATGGCAATTCTTAGCATCATGTTGATTTTAGATATTAATGCTATTGATTAATGTCAAGGGAATTGATCTAGCATCAACATTTCTATGCAAGATTGCTTTTGTAGAATATGTTTGCTAGCACTCATGTCGAAACTTTCACACAAAATCATTCATGCATAAACATTTTATCAAATCATAATCGCATAGAATGGTCTATTCGAACCTGGGAAATCCACCCATTGGCAATCCATTTTTTGCATCAAGTGTGCACAAGTTTACAAGAAATATATGCATGCAAATGAACAACTATAAGCTATTTATTGGATAATTGGCATGAAGAATCTATGTTATTGTTGAATTTAGATCTTTTGCTCCACATGCAACTTTGCCACTTTGTGAAAAAAAAAATTCCACTCCTTGGATCATCCACATTTAGGCACCATTCTTATAGCACTAAAAGAGCTCTCACAAAACTAACCTAGAATGAACCCAACAAATCACCAAACCCAAGACAAAGAATTCGCGCCCACCTACCCCACGAGCTAGGTGTTAACCCATAATGTCATTTTAGAAACTCCATAATCCCTCACTATGAAGTCCCATGCCACCACAATGCAACTCACTCACAAAGTTGCGTCGCCTAAATCTTGAAAGATCCGCATGCTCATCCCATAGCTTGGAAGAAAACATGTACCTCTGTAATGTATTCCCAAAATATTGGGCAAAGTTTTGTTCTCTGGCAACTACATTGGGCCTAACAACACATCATATTACATTGTTGTCAAATGGTTGTTTTTTTATGGAGAGAATCCAATCTCAAAAACACTAGATCCTAGCCTAGAGTCCGACATTCCCTCAAGACTATCACCCATTTCCAACTATAGTGTTCCAGCCATGTCTTCTTGATGATGCATGATAAGTGAGTGGATTTGATTCATATATTTTGTTAAGCACGATTTAGAGTAGTTTATTTCACGTATAATTACTTCTTTTGATTGTCGTTTTCTAAAGTGGTAGTGAGAACAATGTTTTATTGTTATGACATTTCTAATATAGCAAGATGGACTTGATGAAATGATCAGTATTGAAGTTTATGGTCTTGATTTGGTGGTAAACAATATGATCTTTTAAATTGTTATCTTGAGAATGCTCTTCTCAACATGAGGTGAAGTTTCTTTGTCACCACATATGCTTTTTGATGTTTACAAATATCTCAACAAGCCTTGTTAGATCATTCTTTTCTAAATTCAATGTTGACACTTGACTTAGGTAGCTCATGCAAGCAATTGTGTTATAGGATTTAGAAACACGTGATGTGGAAAGAATTGCATCCAATGAATTATGCCAGACGAGAAAGAGGGATCATAAATGTTTTGCATTCAAAATCATGTGTAATCCTCCTACATTATATTGATTTGAGTATATCATAGACATGCGTAGGCCTCTACATGGTCATGAGTAGACTAGTACAAAGGACTTGATTGACTTCGTAAAAATATAAGTAAGTTGAAAATTGTGAAAAATAGCCTATTTTGGCAAATCTAGCCATGTAGAACTTTGTAGATATTGTGTATAAATGGGTTCCACACATGGAAGACCAAGATGCCATGTGGCAATCCACTCCTATGTAGGTTAGGTCAAGTCAAGAGAGTTGGTCATGTCTATTTGGTGGTCATCCCTACGTCATAGGACCTACACCTAAGTTTAAGACGATAATTTGACCAACTAGCTACCTACCAATGTCTTCTTCGATGCTGTCTGTACATCCATTTGATGTATTTCCAAATCTGCTGCAGCGGCAAATGATAGCAAAAGTTGAATAGAAGAATGCTTGACTACTGGACTGAAGGTCTCAGTGTAATCGACGTTGTATATACTTGAGAAAATCCTCTGGCGACAAGTTGTGCCTTTCTCTTGTTGATGCTTCCATCTGCATTGTACTTGACTTTGAAAATCCATTTGCAATCATTGCTAGCAGGTAATTCGACAATTATCCATGTCTGGTTCTTGATAAGATGAAACTCTGGAAGTCGAGCTTCTTCCTGAGATCACGAGGTATCTGCACAAAAGTAGTACATCCAAAGACTCGTCGGTTTGATAAAGAAGATTTGGTACCTGTCCAAACTTCGAATGGTATTTTGTCTGAGAGACCTTTGATAGGACATCTGCTCTGAATATAGGTTGTTGTTGAAACAGCTTCAGTCCAGAAGGACTTCGGAAGTGTCGCATGTGATAACATGCACTTTGCCAATTCAACTAAGGTTCTGTTCTTTCTCTCAACAAGACCATTTGATTGAGGCGAATAGGAGATAATGTATTGTTGCTCAATGCCGTTGTTAAGGCAAATACTCCTAGAATTCAGTGGAGATGTATTCTCCCCCGTTATCTGACCTCAGTGCTTTGATTCGTTTACCAGTTTGATTTTCAGCATGCTCTTTGAATTGTCTGAATTTCATGAAAGCCTCTTATTTTTGTTTAATGAAATAAACAGTTGTTCTTCTGGAGAATTCGTCAATAAAAGTAATGAAATACTTTGCATCTAGCAATGGAGGAGTTTGCATAGGTCCACATATATTTGTATGAACAACATCTAACAGACCTTTTGCTGCATGCCTATGGTTTGATCTAAAAGGAATCATAGTCTGCTTTCCAAAGATGCAGCTATGACAGACAAGGAGATCGACCTTACCAGAAGGATAGTCGAGATCAAGAACCATGGATTGTCTGAACATGTTCAGAACAGATGCATAATTCAAGTGTCCTAAGCGATGATGCCATAGTAACGCTTTATTGACTAAAACAGAGGTTTTCAAGGCTTGACTAGACTCAGAATAACAATGTGCCAATCTATATAGGTAACCCTGCCTCTTGCCGAGTGCAAGGATATTATTACTCCTATCAATAATTTTGCATTGATCAGATTCGAATTCTACCTTATAACCTAAATATTTAATTCTACTTACTGATAACAAATTTGTAGAGAAGTTAGGAACATATAAGACCTTTGATAGTAGTTTGAATTGATCATGCTGGAATCGCAATCTTACAGTACCTTCACCTTCAATAGTGTGAGTACTATTGTCACCAAGATGAACAAATTTCTTTGTGCTGTAAGGCGTGTAGGAGTTGAAAATCTCACGTTGATTGGTCATGTGTTGAGTTGCTCCAGAATCAAGAAACCATGAATCATCCAAGAATGCGCTTTGGTCTTTGACCATGAATGCGCCTTCGTCCACTTCGACCTGGGGAGATGATGAAACTGTGTTTGCTTGTTGATCAGGTTGCTTGGTCACATTCTTCGCTTGGAGAATTATCTCATGGTTATTGCGCTTGCAATACCTACAAAACATCTTCTTCTTTGATTGTGAATTTGATGATTGTACTTGACTTTGAGTCAGTTTCTGATTCGTTGCAGCCTTCTTGGAGCTTTTTTGATTTTGTCGCTTAGAGCCTTTGTTGATATATAGAGCCTGAGAGGAGGAAGTAGACAAAGTGTCTTGACTTCTTCTATTGTCTTCTTGCAGCAACATAGTGATAACTCTAGTAAGAACTAAATCTGAGCGTGTCGATATGATCATCACCCAGTTCTCATATGTAGAGGGCAAGCTTGAAAGCAATGTCATAATTGCGTCTTGATCGTCTATGACTGATTCAACAACGGCCATCTGTTACAAGAGATTCTTAAATTGGTTAATGTGACTCTAAAGAGAATCACCATTAGACATTTTGAATGTGAAAAATTTCCTTCGTAGACGTAACTTAGTAGTTATGTCCCTCACATCATATAATGAGTTCAAGATGTCCCAAACGTCTTTTGAAGTTTTAGCTTCAGCTATGTGTCCAATCTGTGTATCTGATATATTGAGGATAATAAGCGCAAAAGCTTTACCATCCTTCGATTTCCACTTTGAATCTTTTGTGTTGTCTTCAGGTTTTACTTCTATACCTATAACAACATCCCATAACTCATTGGTGATTAGCAAGGTCTTTATCTTAAATTTCCACAAAAGATAATTGGATCCATTCAGCTTGTCTGCAGTAAGACCAGCTTTACTTTGAGAATCCATCTGGAACTTAGTCTGTCGATTGTATTGATGACACTAAGATGTAGTAATGCCACCAACGGGAAATCAATTCTCTGATACTGAAACAATGAAAGGAACTGAAGAATATGCTATCAATTTCATATCGCGAAAGATATCAAGTATTAGAGCTTTCACTATGATATCGAAATAGTATTAGGTCCTGAAGAAGAATCAACGCTCTCATACCATGTCGGAAAGAAGTATGTGAAAGATAGGTCGAATATAAAGAATAAGATTTGAATAAAAAGAATTCGAACGACAAGAAAAAAAAACTTATTGTGCGCAATGGAATAGACTATTTTCCTCTTTCTTCATGCATGACTACGCCTATTAATTTCAAACAAAACAATAGTGATAGAAATCATGTTTGATCTTATAGTGACTAACTTTGAAATCATCAGTACTACAGTGATTACATAGCCAAATATTAAGCATCGAAACATCAGACAAATAATTTCTTGCGAATCACTAGACAAATAATTAGTCGCGAAGAACTACAGAAACGCATACATTCTGAGACGAACCTGAACGTAATGAAAAATAGTATTGATTAAGTATGAAAACTAAACAGAAGTAAATGAGTACAATAAGTTGTGGATCGAAGCCGCATACTCTAATCTATCTCTGAACGACTAAAATGAAAGTCTGAATTAAGCGCAATGTTGATAAGCAGTAAGCGCAATAGCAATATCTAAACAACTCTAAAAAGTGAGCTAGAATGCTCAGGAGTGTTCAAGCTCATAGGCTTGAGAGAGAGAGAGAGCTAACTATTCAAATGCTTGCTGAACTTCTTGAAACTGTATGAATATGAACAACTATATATACTAAGCAATTAGGTCGTCAAATGCGATTGCCAGTTGGCTGGTGTCTGTTGGCATTCATCCAGTTCTTTCTCAAAAATTGATTGCTGATAAGCGATAAAAATTGGCCATAAACAGTCTGTCTGCATAAATGAACTAAAACTGTCACTCTGCAGAAATGAACTAAAACTGCCATAGGCAACAATGTCACAAAAAGATGACAATGTCGGCTTTTTGCGAAAAACCTGACAGTGTTCTTAAATCTCATTTAGGGTAGCCCCACACTTTGCCAGAGTCATTTCCTTAACATTTGAGGCACTTTGAAAAAATGCGACTCTGCATTTTTACTCGCAACTTCTGACAGGCAAAAAATGCGAAAAAGACAACACTGCATTTTTACACGATATTATTGACAGACAACATTGTCTGGATTGTAGAGAGAGAAAATGCGACACTGTTGTCAAACTCCGTGTATTTCTGCAAACAGTGTAAGAACACTTTTAAATTTGCAGACTATGTAAATACATGAAAAAATCCGCAGAACTGGATAAATAATGGATGAGGATTAAAATTGATTAGTCGATTAGTAAGAAGGAGAGTAATCCAACAGTAAGTAGGGTTTTAGATCTAGAAGTTTCTATGGAGAGAAACCAAGTTCAAAATAGGACATGAACCTGTTATAAATAGTGTACAAGCATGCTTTTACATGTTGCTCCATTGGTGTCTCAATGCCTTTACAATTCTTCATTCCAAATCTATCTAGGATGGATGTAGCATATTTAGATTGGCAAATCAAGCTAAAATCACATCCTCTAATAACCTCTATTCCAAGAATGAAGCTTAATAGGCCGAGATCTACCATCTTAAACTCTTTTGCTAAAGCAATTTTTACATCTCTAATTCTATCTAGATCATTACCACTCAAGATAATGTCATCTATATACAAAACAAGAATAATGATCATGCCATCATGAAATCTTATGTACAATGATGGATCATAGGCACTCATTACAAATTTGATGGAAATGAGAAAAGAGTTTAGCCTAGAGTACCATGCTCTAGGTGCTTGCTTGAGCCCATAAAAGGCTGTTCTTCAGAAAACACACCTTTTCATTTTTTCATTATCTATGAAATCAATTTAGATTAGTGAATTGACTAAAGTGAGTTTATCAATCAGAGTTGGTTACTGTGTTTTCACTAAGGCTAGATTAATCTTAGTGAGTTATGTGAGTAGCATATGTGGATTTTGGAGGAATCTGCCAGATAAAAATGTGTTTATATATTAGGTCATAGTGAGATTATTTACATATGTGCACGATTAATCTTGTATGAATCTACTGTGTATTCCTAGTTAGTAGGGTTATTTGGTGCACTTAACCTAGTCAGTGAACATAAGCATATGATCAAGTATTGTTTTGAAAGATACTTGCAGAGTTAACAAATCTTTGTATGAAAGATATATGGATTAACTTCTGAAGGATTTGGGTAAGGATCTAAATGTGGTATTTACTCCAAGATGAAGTTAATTGGTAAAACGATCTGCGTGATGTGCATTCACTAAGAACTGATGGTTTTTGAATTATATTGCTTGTAGACGCATGATTAGTAAATCATTTGGGTTCATTTGTTAAAATTATCTGCATTGGAAATATAGTATTCTTGGGATAGAGTATTCCTTAGTTAAGGAATAGACTCAACTCACTAGTGGTTGTATCCCAGAGCGCTCAATTGGATAACGAATCATAATGAATTCAAGAATAATAACAAAATTGATATTCAGCAGGACTTTGGGTATCTAGATTTGATTCTAGACAGTAATCTAAAGTTTGTTTAGAACTTGAATATCTCACACTTTAGTTAAAGAATCCTATTCCGAGAGTATTCCTAAAATCCAGTATTTTCCTGTAGAGAAAGATTTTGGAATGATTCTTACTTTTCCAGAGCTATGTTGAACATATACTCCAGTATCCTGTAAATAATTATGATTTTGGATTCCAAGAAAATATGATTGACAAATCATACGAATCTAAATATTTATGGTTGACGGATCATAAATAGTTACTTAATTGTTGTTAGTGGATTATAAGGAATTGTGATGATTCTTAAGTGTGATG
The DNA here is from genome assembly GCA_029204225.1 of Diphasiastrum complanatum. Classification (NCBI taxonomy): domain Eukaryota; kingdom Viridiplantae; phylum Streptophyta; class Lycopodiopsida; order Lycopodiales; family Lycopodiaceae; genus Diphasiastrum; species Diphasiastrum complanatum. Next base: position 19,163 of record MU831808.1, read on the forward strand.
ATTAACTCTTGATCTATTAATTGAGTAAGAATTCAGATCAGTGTTTTGAATCTCTTTACTCCAATATTCTAATTGAGAACTTACGGATCTCACAGACATTCTCACAAGATAAGTATTTTATTTGTGGAGAATGCTATTCTGCTATAGTTTATGGTTTGTAGATGCTTGAGTACAGTTTTCTCTTTTGATTAGATCTCCAGATATCATAGGGGATAGACAAATCTACTAAGATGAATGATTGCTATTTTTTCTTGCATATGATCCTAGAAATAGGGCTAACTAACTCATGAGAGTATCTAGCATACTCAGAGTTGAGCTTTAATCATTTTATATCTTAACGATTCTCCTAGAGATTCTAGTTGAATGAATTATCATATCTTAGAATAGGATTCTAAGGATAGTAGTACTTAAAAGCTTTTTATGATTTGTCTACTAGAGTTTGTGGATGATTTTAGACTATAATTATTATTTTTCTTTAACTTTAATCTCCTAAGTTAGGTAATATTTCACTTGGTGGTTCATGTAAGTGTTTTACATGAAGGTGATGTTACTAACTTGTGTTGAGTGTAACCCAGTTGAGAAAATATATCTATTAGTGTATTTTTCAAACCAGAGTTTATACTCCAGGGCAGAGATTAACGGTTGAACACAATTTTTTCTTTGAGTATTTGTTTGATAACTAAGTCTGATTAAGGATAACGATTTTCTAGATTAATATTGAAAGCTAAAAGTACTGTTCCTATAATTATTTCTAGTTTTGAGGAGCTTCTAAGGATAGAACCAGTTTAAGGAGGGAAGAATGTTATGTCCATGACCAGTACATAGGATTTAATATACTCCTAGTCTTGGATACATGGTACTCCAGTGAAACAAGATGTTAGTTATGCCACGTCATATTGGATGTGACCTAACTAATATTCTTGTGAGGCCCATAACACACTAAATGGAGCTAATACAAGGTTTGGGGCAGTCAAGGCATGTGTAGAATTATTAATAGCAATTCTATGAATAAAGGATCCATGCTGAGAGGCTCTATTCTAGAGGAATCTTGTTGGAATTAAGCATCACTCCAACTCACAAGAATATGAATAATTTGAATTTGAGTCATCTGAACATGAATCATTCGAGTTCGTCTCAATTCCTGAGCACTTGTATATTATATAAATACTCTCTCCTCTCTCTCTCTCTCTCTCTCTCTCTCTCTCTCTCTCTCTCTCTCTCTCTCTCTCTCTCTCTCTCTCTCTCTCTCTCTCTCATGGATGCTCCTTTGTTCAGTCTTACCCTACTATATTAAAATAGAAAATGTGGATAGACATCGATGTACTGCTACCTCATATTTACAAGGATTTTTTTTGCTATACCCTTGCACATGATGGAACTTTTTCTACTTAGAAGGTTTTCCCACAAATATTTAAATTGGTTTGGTCCATTTAAGATAATTTGGAGGGAAATAGAGTTTCCCACTCCCACTCTCTCCTTCTAGGTTACTACCCTTTTGGGCACTATAAGTACATGCTCCTCTCAGCCATTTTTGCTTTACAACACCGGTGAAGAACTTTTCTCCTCTGATACTCGTTGAAAGTGCGCCCTACCTACATACGGATCAACGATCTGACAACTTACGATATGTATTTGCTTCTCTCTTACATTACGTTTACATTTACTCTACTCTCCGGAGAAGGTTGTTGTGATAATGATCGGATTTGATATGCCATTCATCTTTCTAAAACTTGTTAAGGATATGATAGGGAAAAAACACATTAAGGTCCAGCGATGGACAACAATGACATGTTTGGTTGCTTGAAACCGTCCACCCTGCCTCAAAGGGCAGCGATGGACAATTTCAAAGTATGTGATAATTCTCTAAAATTGCAGGTGATAGCAATGATGTAATAACAACTTTTTCATGCTTTTTACTTACTCCTTATGACTCAGTGAGCAGCGATGGAGGGCTGCCTCACTCCTACACATATTTCACACTCTTCTGTGAGTAGGAATGAGCGCTATCCAACGATGGACAGATTGTTGATAATTGCTCATATGAAGACGATATATCAATATCGCTTTGTGCCTTCCAGCAATGGATTGCAAATGCTTGGTAAACTCACTTTTAAACACCAAATCTACACTTACAGACCTGCTGTTCCAGCGATGGATAGGAGGAGGGTCTCCTCTTCAGTTGATAATACTACTTACTCATGCATGGCTAACTGTCCAGCGATGGACAATGAACTTGTACTATCTGTTCATAGAATCTTCTACTTATGTAGCCTCCTCCAACCAGCGATGGAAGGATGGACACATGCATGCATAACTCTTACTTATGTGCTCTTTTTGAGATATTCATAGATTCTGTGGCCTCATAGTATGAAGCTAATGATATCTCAGGCTATAGCTTTCTCATACTGCTCTAGCTTCGTCAGAATATTACGTGGTTCCTTCCTGAACCAGATACTCTTTACTGAAAGGTATGCAACCAACTGGACCTCTGCCTTGTAAATTTACTTACATAATCAAAAGATGTTGTGTAAAGCTCGTTCTACATAACTTTTCAAGGCAATACCCTCACTCCACGGTTTCTTGGCCTTCTTATGTTCTAAAATAGTAAAAACTCAGTCAGGCTATAAAAATCTACTATAGTTGCCTCTCAAGAAGCTACGTCTACAACTATTCAGGTAAACACTTCGAGTTTAAATTTACTCTTCACAACTACGGTAAGCATGGTGGTTTTGGCTCCATAAACACTATGATAGACATGCACTCTACATAAGTCTTTCATTATGCTTTTCTTTCCGTTTTTTCAACTTTCCTTGTTCAAAAGCAAGTAACAACATAAGACCACACTTAAATCAAATGAAAGTACCCGAAAATAAGATTTGGTCACTAAAAGTAGCTGTAAGAACTCTAGTATTATGATCTTAGACAACATGGATATGCGTAAGAATCATAGTTTATACTTAGGGACTAGAATGGCACGGATCTGCCCTACTACCCAGTATAAACACTGATAGTCCCTTACTGTATTTTAATGACATCTCTCCTATACAGTGTCCTTATACCATGGATATTATATCATTCCGATATAACATTCATGGTAACACTTCACCTTTTCTCTATTAGTGTTATTTTAGACTTTTGGTGAGATACAACTGGAAAGCATGGATATGCTCAGGAGTATGAACAACAATGCGTGACATACCTTACATCGTAAGGGTCACTTGGGTCAATATAGCATGGATCTGCTCTGATACCAGCACACGTGTTCACACCAAGTCTTTTGGCTAAATAAAACGCCTAATGGTTTAAACTTTTCATACTCCTCTTTGATTAAAATGAACTGATACAGACCAATTGACCGTAAGCTGATCAATATGGCACTCGCCTGATACGGTGATATAACGGCTTGGCCTATTGCTAAAACACTGTACGTTTGGGAAGACTATACTATGTTTCAAAATGCTATTCAAAGCTGTTAAGTGGTATAACTTCTTTTGGACATGAATAACAAGTGTTGTTCAGCTATGATACCTGTCTTCCTCACTAAACCAACTTGAGCGGTTTTGTTTTGTAGGATGGTGGCAGGTATCAGCTGGACATCTTGAAAGTGGTTATGCTTTATGGTGCTTTCTAGTATTGTATTTTACTTTTCAGCTGTACTTTACGTTGTTGGATTATGAATAAAGGCTTTAAAGAGCTTCAATCTTGCTTTGTCAAGAGGAACTAAGTGGTGTCTTGTAACTCTCTCTCTTGCATCCTGGTGGTGTAAATCCGACTATTCCTGGTTGGAATAGTACTGAAGCTCTTACCTTTTATCCGATTCATAAGCTAACAAAGCTCCTTTTTGTATGTTTTAGTCCACATGGTGGTTTCAAGAAGCTGCAGCTTTGGGTTATGAGGAACCCTTACCTCTTCCTAAGCTTTTTGTTTAGACTATTATTTGTTGTACGAAAAAGGCCGTTGAGCTACATAATTTTATTATTAATACTGATAGGGCTACTTGTGCTTTTGCTGGACCTGAGGATAAGATTCTTTGTCTGATTGATTTATTAGAGACCATCGACTGGGTAAAGATTTATCTAGAGTTTGTTAAGAAAAAACAACCGTTGAACCTTGTGGAAAATCTTTATAGTCATCTTAATGATTTTGCTGAAAAGTTTGAAGAAGAAGAAAAGTTTTGCAATTCACATATCAGAAAAGTGTTTTTGTTCCTAGAAAATGAAAATGGGATTTCCCCTACTGTCACTACACCTATTGTTTCTGATGCTCTTTCCTCTCCTCACCCGCTTGTTTATATTGACTGTGAGAAATTGGCAAAAATCTAGCTTGGTAATTTTTATGATAGAAGTTTGTAAGTGAATCTCACGTGTGTGGAGGATGTTCCCACGTGTGGAGAATTGTAAAGTAAATAAAAATGTTTGATATAGGGGTCTCATAGAATTTCATAGTCAAGCATTTAGGTGTAGGATGTTGATAGGGTCAAATTTGGCATAGATGGCAAATTATCCATTTCCACTTGCAATGCCACTATTGAGCCAAAATAGAGTAGGAGGCCAAACTTGTGCCAATTAGAGTGTAGACAAGTGTAATGCTTTTGTTTGATGAAGTTTAAGAGGTCCAATAGGATTTAGAGGTGGAACCATGAGTGGTCCAATAGAATTTGAGGTTTGCTTGAAAATGGTCCAATATAATTTAGAGGTGCATGGATCAATGGTCCAATAGGATTAAGAGGTGGCAAAGTGTGGTCCAATCATAGTTAAGCATAGTGGTAGCTCATGGATCTACTAGTATAATTGTACTCCTCATTTGGATCTAATTGATTTTGAGATTGAGTGGATTTTGAGTGTAAGTGATTTTCTAGTTTTCTCTCTCTACCCGAGAGCTATTGATGATTTTCTCTCTCTACTCGAGGAGAGCAGCTTGTTTTTACTTAGATTACTTTTGGAACACTTCCCACACGTGTGAGTGAGAGTTGGAAGTGATTGAATGCATGTAGTAGTGTGTTTTTGCCATAGACTCAAAGATAGATCTTGAATCTCAATCTAGTCTTGATCTTGGTGCATCTACACACCTTAGGAGATCACAAGTACATGTTGTGGACAGTCCACACGTGTGAATTCAACATGGTATCAGAGCGTACCTAAGGTTACCATGCATTTTGATCCATTTAAGTGAAAGCTATTCATCAATCTTGAGCTAGAAATTGTCAAGGTCCATTTTTCTAGCTATCTGGTTCAATTTTGGATCAAAAGAGATCAAAAGGACATTGATTGGGTCTGACCTGGTACTGTACGGAATCAGGTGCTCAAACACGTGTGAGGAACATCCAATTTTAGTTTGGAAGCTCTCTCTCATGCTTGATCCATTTATCTTGCTTGATAGCTTGTTTTGAAGCTATTTTTGTCTTGTTTCTGATGCAATCAGTTTCATTCCATTTGGTTGAGCCAATCAAAAGTTATAAGCTTTTAAAAAGGGTTAGATAGGGCACCTAGACCTGGGTGGACACATTTGGTTTGGTCAAGAGATTGCTTGGTTGATTCAAAATCCTAGTTGAATGCTTACCAATCTCATCTATATGTGGTCTAGGCATTGTTTTGAGATCTTAGCCATTTTGTTTCATGCAATATCATTGTATTTGAGTCAAATTTGGTTTCTTAGTGTATTTCACATGTGCTAAGAGTGTTTGATTCTAACTTTGCCCATACTCCATCATTTGATGTGAAGTAGATCTAGTTTTGGAGAGATTGAGATAGCTAGTGAGAATCATCTCACAGTTTGTTGCAAGATCTTGCATAGGAGATGGTAGCACACCATTATTGGATCCTATAGTGAGAGAGAAGCGACATTTTTTGTTCATCACTTTTATTTATCTCCACTTTACATGACTTTAATGAGTTCATACTTGTTGCAACCAAGTGAGAGATTGTCTACTTCCAATTATTCAATATGGAAGTTGAGGATGGAGTCCATCTTGATACTCCAAGATGTGATGGACATTGTACTTGGGATTGAGGAGGAGCCTCAAGTCCTTCAAGAAGTACAAAAATACAAGAAGAGAGCTAGGATGGCTCTCTACTACATTAAGATGAATGTCTCTAATGAGATATTGAGGGAGATTGGTGATTGTTCTACATCCAAGGAAGCTTGGGATTGTCTCAAGTCCATCTATGAGGCTAAGAACACCTCTAGGCTTCTCACTCTTAGAAATCAAATCTTCCAAATTATTCAAAAGAGTGATGAGAGTGCATGTAATTATGTTTTGAGAGTCAAGGATATTCATAGGGAGCTTGCATGTATTGGTGACTCAATCAATCAAAGTGAGCTAGTCCAAGTCATTCTCAATGGCTTGAGAGATGAATATGACAACCTTGTCCAATCCTATGACATCAAGGAGGAGCTTCCAATTTGGAGGCCCTTAAAAGTGTGCTTATTTCTGAAGAATCAAGACAAGAGTACAAACTCTTGAGGATGGACAAGCTATCACTCAATCATGATGATGGCAAAGTTCTATTTGCCAAGCACAAAGAGAGGAGTAAGAAGCAACACCATCACTTCTCTAATGACAAAGCTAAAGACCAAGATGGAGAGGAGGAAGATGATTCCTCTAATGCTTCATCATCCAAGCTCAAGAAGAAGAAGATCAAGTGCTTTTATTGTGGCAAGAAAGGCCATTATGCCACCAATTGCTTCAAGAAGAAGAATCAACTCAATCAAGCCAACATCACCAATGAGAAAGAAGACTATATTGCAAGTGATAGAGAAGGCTCTCTTATGGCATCAAGCTTCTCCTCTTCCACCTTCAACAAGGATGACTCATGGTATATTGATAGTGGAGCATCTTCACTTATGTGTGGCTCCAAGCACTTTTTTTCATCTATTATGCCTTATGATTGAGTCAAGAAGATCATATACATTGCAAGTAAGCATGAGTGCAATATTGAAGGAGTAGGGATTATTCCCTTGAAGCTTGCATCTTCCAAAGATCTCTTTCTCAACAATGTTCTTTTTGTCCCAAAGCTTACAAAGAACATCTTAAGTGTTGGCCAACTTCTTGATAGTGGCTTTGATGTCAATTTCAATATTGACAATTGTGTGATCAAGAAGGATTGTGAGATCCTTGCATATGGATCAAGATTTGAAGGCATCTACAAATTGGATCCAAGTGAGAGTGCAAACTCTCTTGATGTTTCATATATGTCCAATATCTCAAAGGAGGATGATCACACAAGATGCACATATCTTCTCTCTTCAAGTATTATGGTGTATGATTATTCCTTATTATTCAAAGCATATGTTGAGAAGAAATTCTCATTGAAGATCAAAGCTTTGAGGAGTATTGGAGCTCTTGAAGGAATAGCACCATATGAGGTTTTATTCAGGATGAAGCCTAAGGTTGATCACCTTAGTGAACTTGGTAGTGCTTGCTTTGCACATATTCCCTTGGAAACAAGAAGGAAGGATGATCCAAGCTCATGGATCATGATTGGATACTCATCCATCAAGGAGGCCTTTAGTGTCTTTACACTCTCTATTTCAAAAGTGATTGTGAATAGAGATGTCACATTGCATGAATATTCAATCTTGGAAGTGGCCGAAATCAAGGCTTCTCAAGAAGCATCACAAGTTATCTTTTTTGAAGGTATTCAAGTTATGATGGGGCCAAGGTGTGAGGAGGAGTTTCTTCTTCATATGATTTCAAGAAGATCTTCAAGATGCATGGCCAAGTCTTTATGGCTCACCTTATATGGCAAAGAGGGGCATCTTTCATGTTGTATTTACTACAACACATTCATATATGCTTCTCTTTCTTTGCTTGAAATGCTATCTTGCTTCATTGAATTTTTTGGATTTCAAAGTTCAAGAAAAGCTATACTAGTTTTGTATGATGCTTATGGTATGGACATGTTTCTTGTCATTATTGACTTAGATGTGTTTCCAATACTTTTTGAAAGCAAGATATTGTATTGTCAAAAGTATGCTCTTGGTCTAGTAAGAACAAGATTGAGCTTGGTACTAACTTTTTTGAAAATCATGTTTTCACATGTTTTGAGGCAAATTGTAAACTCCTCTTGAGATTAAGTGAAGCATCCAAAGTGGAGACTTACATCCTTGAGAGAGTAACTAGCCTAAAAAAGATCAAGATAGTCTTTGATATCAAGATTAGATCCATCATGGATATAGTTCATTGTATGTGGACTAGTCAAGCTAGAAAGCATAATCTTGATAATCATCATTGTTTCACATCTTATGATCTTGATCTCCATGATCCTTATGAGGTTTGGAAGCCTCAAATTTCAAAGTCCATGATCCATGATCCATCATGCAAGTGGAACTTTCAAAGCAAAGATCATCATTAAGCATGGAGGAAGCCCATGATCATAGTGGCATATTGGTGGAGCACTCTTCAAAGGCATTGGCAAGAGATCTCTACCAAAGAGATCTTATCATGGATATGGTGAGGGTGCTGCTATGATGGATCCCTTGGCTGATCTTCACTTCTTATGTATACCAAAGGATCCACTCAAAAAGTTTTACAAACTTCTCAAGTGATCTAGTACATTTCCAAGCTATTTTTTGAGGAGGAGTGTGAGAAATTGGCAAAAATCTAGCTTGGTATTTTTTATGATAGAAGTTTGTAAGTGAATCTCACATGTGTGGAGGATGTTCCCACGCGTGGAGAATTGTAAAGTAAATAAAAATGTTTGATATAGGGGTCTCATAGAATTTCATAGTCAAGCATTTAGATGTAGGATGTTGATAGGGTCAAATTTGGCATAGATGGCAAATTATTTATTTCCACTTGTAATGCCACTATTGAGCCAAAATAGAGTAGGAGGCCAAACTTGTGCCAATTAGAGTGTAGACAAGTGTAATGCTTTTGTTTGATGAAGTTTAAGAGGTCCAATAGGATTTAGAGGTGGAACCATGAGTGGTCCAATAGAATTTGAGGTTTGCTTGAAAATGGTCCAATAGAATTTAGAAGTGCATGGACCAATGGTCCAATAGGATTAAGAGGTGGCAAAGTGTGGTCCAATCATAGTTAAGCATAGTGGTAGCTCATGGATCTACTAGTATCATTGTACTCCTCATTTGGATCTAATTGATTTTGAGATTGAGTGGATTTTGGGTGTAAGTGATTTTCTAGCTTTCTCTCTCTACCCGAGAGCTATTGATGATTTTCTCTCTCTACCTGAGGAGAGCAGCTTGTTTTTATTTAGATTACTTTTGGAACACTTCCCACACATGTGAGTGAGAGTTGAAAGTGATTGAATGCATGTAGTAGTGTGTTTTTGCCATAGAATCAAAGATAGATCTTGAATCTCAATCTAGTCTTGATCTTGGTGTATCTACACACCTTAGGAGATCACAAGTACATGTTGTGGACAGTCCACACGTGTGAATTCAACACTGATGACCTGGATGAAGACAATGCCTCTCAGCTCGAGATATTTTCTCAAGACATTTGCAATATTGGTGACCTTTCCTCTTTTGATTTCTTTCAATCCAAAAACTGCCAAGTCCCCTTTGTGCCTACTAGAATCATTGAGTTTAAATCTACTCTCATGTCTTAAAAGCTCTGGAGTTCCCTTCTGTCAATTTCCTCGCACCTATACCCATTGACCTATGGATTAATGACTCATCTGACAGAAAAAGAAATACAAGTCTGCAAATTGGCCGCTCTGCACAAAAATCCCTCTCTTGAAACCCCTGTTTCTTTTAATACCATTATCCGCATGAACAAATTTGAACCTTCTCGTTGCCCCTTTGAGCAGGTTTGGGCCAGGACCAAAGGACACTTTGAGATTGGCTTCAATAGAATGAACCTTCACCAAGCCAGAATTTGGAACTGGAAAAGACCCTTTTTCAAATGTAGATGTGGTGATAAATGTAAAAACAGTTCTTCCATCATTTGGTTTGATCATGCTATATGGTCCATTATGAATAACCTGGCCAAGTTTTTTCCTGGTGCTTTCCTCCAGAATCACATAAATGTTTTTTTCATGTGGCTAAATGAACCTGCTAGGGATGTGGTAAAATCTCATATCACTTTTCTCTTTATCCGCCAACACATGATTGATGCCTCTATTGAACTGGCTAAAGATTCCTCTGCCAAATTACTTGCACCTTTAGGAGATGCCGAGAATATCCGAGAAATAGAACGCCTCCTAAAACGTCCCAGTTTTTTTATCCTCCAAGACAAATACTTTCAGAATTCAAACAAAAGGTCGGGCTCTTTTAATTTGAATAATCTGAATTCAGTCATCTCCGGTTCAGGAACAGGGAAGAAGAAGCGTGTCTCAGATTACAAAGCAAAGGAAGGACAGAGCAGTGGAAACAAAGAAGACTTACCAATCAAAAAGCTGAATTTTTACAGATCATAATCGATGTGCAGGATGAAGAAGACAGTGATAGAAGACAAATCAACGTTTCAGCAACCGAACGTCTCTAGTTTTTCATTAGTAGCCACTGTGAAAATTGTCAACATTTCCTTGTCTAGTTTTAGGCCAAAATTGCTAAAAATGGCACATAGTTTAGGATCTGACTTTTCACACGTGTGAAACAGGTCTAGATATTTTTAGTAAGTGTATTTTTTCAGTATGAAGAAGTTTCAAACTTCAAGACCTTCGAAATGAGTCCATTTTCATGTATTTTGGACATATATGCCAATTTTACCTATATAGGGCATATTTTAGGTAAGGAGGGTCTAGAGAGAGGAGAGAGAGTCATCTCTCTCAGCTATATATAGCAGGTAGGCCGTGGAGAAACATGTTGGAGCAGATCCATTGTATTCATTTGCTTAATGAGAGATTTTTCTATTGGGTTCTCCTTCCATTGTTGGCATTGTGTAGTGATTGAGTTCAAGCTTTGTGTGTATGATCTTAGGTGCTTTCCAAAAGTGGTAGGCTGATGTATTATGGACTGTATAATGCTATTTTGGGCCGCACTTGATGTTTATGGAAGTTTCCATTTGTGGTAAATGCTTTTTGATCAAGTTCTTTGCATTCTAGGTAGCATAGAATGTGTTGCCAATTCCTAGCTTATGTAGTTTGGAGTGCAAGCATTCAAGCCAATGATCTTGGATTTAGATCCACTTAGGATCTGTATTTTTCACATGGTATCAGAGCTGGTTGGCTTCTATTCATAGTAAGTATTCCATTTTTGGTGATATTTGGATGTTTGATCAAGTTCTAGCATGATTTTGCATTGCTTTGTTGATCAAATCTTACTAACCTTTGTTTTGTGAGTTGAACTTGTGGATCAAAAGCATATTTCAGGTCTATTGAAGATCAGAGGCTGAAAAGAAACTATTTTGGATCAGATCATAACACCTAATCATTTGTGATTGTGAGGCTTGTGCATATTCAATACTAACAATGTTCTTTTCAATCCTATTGTTGACAATCTCCATTCTTGGATGAACACTCTCCTTAAGTGGATGAAACTTCTCCTTAAGTGGATGACAAATGCTCTTTTGAGTGAGTTGTAATTCTCCTAAAGGCTGAGCAAAGCTCCCATTTGGATGAAAGATCCCCTTTTTTGGGTGAACATATTGTAAGCTCCATTGTGAAGAGCATATTGTAAAGATTGTCATCAATTTTGGCATAAATTTTGGTGTACTTTGTTGAGCATGTAAGTAACTCTCCTTATGTAATTTGATTGGAGCATTTGCTGGAAGGTGTTAACCATTATGCAAGTGTGTTTTCAGGTTCTTAACAGGTTGAGGAACATTCTCATGTGAAGTGATCTTAGATCTACATCTAAACACCAAGATTTGACAAGATAGTGAAGCTAGTCTTGTGATTCACTAAGTGTGCTCATTCATTCACCTCTAAATCTTGTATTTATCACTTGCTAGAGTTTATAAACTTTTAGAAGTGTGGTTTACATGTGGTTTTACAGGTTGAATCAATATCTTAGTGTGTTGATCATATGTTGATCAAGTTTGTTCATTACTAGGTAATCTTGGCATCCTAGTTTTGGGTATTTTCTAAGAATGCAAGTAACTCTTCACACCATAACTTGATTTGGTCACTTGCTGGAAAGTTTGAGAGCTTAAGCAAGAGTGTGTTCAGGTTGGTTTGATTTTGTAATCCATTCTTAGTGTGTGCAAAGTGTTGCATGTGTTTCAATCTTCCTTTCTATGCTTGGAAACCATCTAGGTTCAAGATAGAAGTGTTTTAGGGTCCTAAATCTTCATAGATCTCTTTATCTATCATTTTTTGAGAGAAAAGTGAGTGCTAAGTGCTTTAGGACAGAACCTAAAAGTTGAAGAAACATTAGAATCATGGCTTCCAATGGTGGGATCATGCTAGAGTCTAGTGAAAGGTTGAGTTCATCAAACTACTCTACTTGGAAAGTGAGGATGGAGTCCTTACTTGAGTTGAATGAACTCATGGACATAGTTGCAGAAATTGAAGAGAGACCTCTCACACTTCAAGAGCAACAAAGGTTTGATAAGAAGGCCAAAAGGGCTCTTCATATCATTAAAATGAATGTTACAAATGAACTTCTCAAGGAAGTTGGAAAGTGTCAAAGTGCAAGTGAGGCATGGAATGCCTTAAAGAAGCTCTTTGAATCAAAGTCCACATCTAGGGTATTGACCCTAAGGAGACAAATATTTTCTAGTAGGCAAAGAGAGGGTGAAAGTGCTCATGCATTTATCTTGAGAGTTAAGTCCCTAAGTGATGATTTAGCATGCATTGATGAGAACATAAAAGATGGTGAAATAGTCCAAGTTATGTTGAATGGTTTGCTAAATGAACATGCTAACCTTGTGCAAAGTTTTGCCATTCAAAGAGTCTTGCCAAGTGTGGTTGACTTGCAAGAAATCTTATTGGCTGAAGAACATAGGTTGCAATCAAAGCTTGATGGTGCATCCTTGCAAGGTGGAGGTGAAGAGGCTTTCTTCACAAAAGGCAAATTCAAGGGCAAAGGTAAAGGCAAAGGGAAATGGTCCAAAGGTGGTAACTTTGATCATGATGATCACTCTTCCTCTTCCTCTTCTACTAAGAACAATAAGTCAAAGTTCAAGTGCTTTTATTGTGGGATAAAAGGACATTTTGCAAATGAATGCCATAAGAAACAAAATGCTAGATCTAGGTTGAGATCTAATGTACTTCTTGGAGATGATAATTGTTGTGCTAACTTGGCAAGCTTTGGTGAATCTATGGTCAATTTTTTGGATCCATTGGATCTTGAAGATGCACTAGTGTTACCTACTAGTCATATGGAGTCATGTGGAGCTAAATTAGCATCATGTTTGTACTCTTCTACTCATGGACTTCCAAGGCTTGGTGGTTCTTCAATGGTGCTAGATGGCAAGTGCAAAAATGGAAAAGGTAAGGAAGGAGCTAACTTCATCAATGGAGTTGATGAAGATTCTTCTTTGGAAGTGATTGTTGCTAATGACTTGTTTGTTCATATGGAAAAAGATGGAGATGCTAAGTGTCATTCTTTGCAAGAAGATGGTTGTTCTTCTAATTCTTTTCATATTGATGTATGTAATCATGTGGGAAAAGATGATGGTGCTTTGAGCATGCTTGAAGGAAATGGTTCTTTTACATCTTTTTGTGATAAAGTCATTTGTGCAACAAGTGGTGTCACATTTCTTCATAAAAAGAGTAGATCAAAGGTTTCTATCATGAGACTTGGTGAGGGAGATCACAAGTCAAAAGGAAGAGAAGTATGTGAAGTGTTCAAAGTAGGATGTACTTTGAATGATGTTTTTATGAATGATAGTGAGGAAGAATCATTATCATATGACTCATTACCTAAATCATTGAGTAGAAGTTCATGTTTGAAAAGAGAGAGTACTTCAATCACTCTTATGTTGAAGGTACTAAGGATTCTTTTCTTGGCTTCTAATATTCAAGAGTCTTCTACTTCTTATGGTGCAACTATCAAGAGGGAGGTTTCTAACTTTTGTGGTGCTAGCATTAAGAGGGAGTCTTGTGAAGGAAAGGGCAATGGAAGAGTGGTTCTTGGGAAGATCCAAAGCATGGATCTAACATCTCTTCATCAACTCAAAGCATTCTATGATTGTGGTGGATTGTTCATTCATGGTCAAGATGGCAAAAGGTTGGTTGAAGAAGACTACATGGAGCAACTCAAGTGGCAACTTCTTCAAGGCAAGGGAGATATCATTGGTGAGCTTATTGAGGTTTGTTATGAACTCAAGAGGGCTGTTTTGATTAGGTTTGATACTCATCTTCACCTACTCTACTTCATGTTAAATGGAAATGTTGGAATCTATCTTTTGGTTTATGATGGTGGCATTGTTTTCACTAACTATAGTGAAGGGTCAAATTTGAGCATTGATGAGATCTTGTGGGATCTTAATCATGTGTTTGAGAGGGAGTATCTTCAGAGTTTCAGATCTGAAGATGTTCACATATGCAAGATCTTTGATGTCTTATTGGAAGATCAAGAGGTTGATCTTGGATTGCTTCATCAACACCAAGAGACAAGTGGCAATTCGAAGCTAGTGAAAAGCATCAAAGAAGAGACAAATGGTCAAGGCATTTTAAATCTGTTTTTACAGGTTCTTGAAGGTTCAAGTAAGGTCTTTGGAGCTGCAAGGAAGTGTCTTCTTACTCTACCTCACTTGCCTAATCTCATGTATGAACATTGTTATGTCAATGTGTTGAAATTGTCAAATTTCAATAAAACTAGTTCCATAGTTTTGCATCCTTTGGATCTTGGAGATGGAATAGTTATCATTGCTGGTTTGTATGATCAAGTACATGAATTCATTCAGATCTTGAAAGGTATTGAAGTGGTCAATATGTTTTCTTTTGAACAAAGTTCAAGATCTAGTATTCTAGTGTTGGCAAATTGGCAACTTGTTGACATTGTAGGATCAAGCGTTGTGTGCAAATCTTGTGGAGATACTTCAAGTATTTCAAGTTCAGGTTTTGCTCATTCAAATGGAACAGAGAACACATCATTTTGGCATTCATTCACTCAAAGGCTTTCATGGATTGAAGATCTACAAAGGCAAGGTGGTGATGGAAGTTCATTCATGGAGATACATGTTGCATTCACTATATGTATAGTGAAATGTGGAGGAGGCATGCAAACACTTGTTGATCACTTTCATTTACAACTTGTTTGCTGCTATTTTACAGAGAAACCAGAGATGGATACATGGAGGAATTCATTAATTGAGATTCTATGTTCTTTTACATGTACCATTTTTATGATTCTATGTAAAATTGATGTAAGAAATAGTGAAGCATCCTATATGGACACTATTATCTATATCAATTATGTTGTGTCCTATTTTGTACATATTAGGATCCTTGAGAAGAGATCTATTCTGATGATGGAGATCATTCTTAAGTTGGAACAAAGTAGTGTTGTAAAACTAGCAAGTTAAGTTGAAGAGGGAGTGTGAAAATTGTCAACATTTCCTTGTCTAGTTTTAGGCCAAAATTGCTAAAAATGGCACATAGTTTAGGATCTGACTTTTCACACGTGTGAAACAGGTCTAGATATTTTTAGTAAGTGTATTTTTTCAGTATGAAGAAGTTTCAAACTTCAAGACCTTCGAAATGAGTCCATTTTCATGTATTTTGGACATATATGCCAATTTTACCTATATAGGGCATATTTTAGGTAAGGAGGGTCTAGAGAGAGGAGAGAGAGTCATCTCTCTCAGCTATATATAGCAGGTAGGCCGTGGAGAAACATGTTGGAGCAGATCCATTGTATTCATTTGCTTAATGAGAGATTTTTCTATTGGGTTCTCCTTCCATTGTTGGCATTGTGTAGTGATTGAGTTCAAGCTTTGTGTGTATGATCTTAGGTGCTTTCCAAAAGTGGTAGGCTGATGTATTATGGACTGTATAATGCTATTTTGGGCCGCACTTGATGTTTATGGAAGTTTCCATTTGTGGTAAATGCTTTTTGATCAAGTTCTTTGCATTCTAGGTAGCATAGAATGTGTTGCCAATTCCTAGCTTATGTAGTTTGGAGTGCAAGCATTCAAGCCAATGATCTTGGAGTTTAGATCCACTTAGGATCTGTATTTTTCACAGCCACTCAGGGAGACTTTTTTTTACATTTATGTTACCGAAATAGAGTATTTGAGTTTATCCATGTGAAGCATTTTTACTCTCACATTTTACGCAGGATTTTTGGTACTGTTGACGAACTCTTTTATGATATTACATTCGGCTGGACTGATCTACCAAGTGTAAAATGTGAATGGTATTTTTCTGGTAATGTATTTTGCCAGTTTGATATAGATAACATTCATCCTTGTAAATGGTACACTTTTAACCGTTTCAAGAACTTTATTTTTAAAAAATTTGGCCATGTCATTTGTACATATTGTAAGATTATTAATAGTTCTCTCTCACGAAAATCGCTAGAAAAAGGCCTAAATCATATTACTCTTAGACAAGCCAATGTCAATGAAGTTGCTCTGGAGCTGTATTATGGATGGTTTAAACTTATGGAATTCCTACCTTCTTACGATGCTGTAGACAGTAAAACTAAAAAGGAACATGCTACATTTTGCAAAAGTATCGCTTTAAGTCATATTAGAAAGGAAAAATGGCTTCACGGAAACACTGAATCTTTTTCCAAAAATAAAATTGCAAAGAATGAACTACTTTGGCTTACAAACTCTCTATATGTTAATGGAATTGATAAAGTACAACATAATCCCTATTTCATGTGTAAATTCTTTGTACGAAATTTGGCCATAAAACAATTAACAGTCTAGATTTTACTCCTTTCCCTAACAATCAATCTAATCTTGTGGAGGATTCTTTGGCATATATAATGAACATTTCTACACACATTTTACTTGAATTTTTTTTGGGAAACAATTCTCTACCTTACCTCCTCTGCACTTTTAAAGCCCACAAAGACTCTTTCAGATGGATTACTAATGCTCACGATTGTTGTTTTACCATACTTGCCAAATTTCTCATAGGAGCTCTTGGTATGCTGTCACCCTTTCTCATGGAAGGAGCAGGTCTTAAGGCGAATACATACAAGAGTATCCTTAGAGCTGATACAATTTTACACTGGCAATGTGAGTCATCAATGGATTTCTATTTGAACCCACCTTCTCTAATTACCAATATGTGGGTTGCAGATATCTCAAAATGCTATGAGAACATTCCCCTAGATGGCCCAGAGGGTTTAGAAACCTTCATGAAAAAGACAATAAAATACGTCTTTAAATATTCCAGATATGAGCTTTTATATTTTAAATGGAATCATTCACGCGAAGTTTTCAATTGGTCTTGGAAGGCAAAACAATCACAAGACTGGCATTCTTTGGATATAAATTTACTCTATCAATGGAACAACTTCTTGATTGATAATTGTATTGTCAGGCTTGGAAACAGAACCAAGGGACATACACGAGGTATCCCTATGGGTTTTTCTTGCTTAGCTACGTGGTGCAATTGGTATCTTTCCTTTTTTGAAGCACAATTTATTAAGAGACTTGCTAGACTGGGTCTAACCTCGTTTATGAATGACTTTCGACATTCTTTTAGATATATAGATGATATTTGCTTTATCAATAACCCTAATATCGAACTTTTTATGGACAAAACACAGGTAAGGAACCCTAATAATCCGTTTTGGATTTATCCCCTGAACTTTCTAGAAATACAAAGAAAAATGACTGAAGGTAATAAAAACAACTTTCTAAATATTTCTATTACCTTCGATAATTTATCCGGCTTGACTTGTCTTTCTAAATACAACAAAAGAAGAAAATTACCCTTTCCTTACTTACAATATATACATCTGGCTTCAAACAGACCGATCTATAATTCCTATAAGGTTATAATCTCACAAGTTATTGCCGCAATGTACTGTTGTAACTTGCAAGAAACTCTTCTTAATGAGGTTGGAATACTTGTCGATGCTTTTCAAAAAAAATGGATTTATGAGAGATAAGTTGTGTCAGACCATCAATAAGCTACTTTCTTCAAAAACATTTCCCGGTTTGTCATACAGTTTACTTGATGATATTGATGTCCTTTTGGTGGGCAGTTAGCTATCCCTTTCGGGGAGCTAACTGCCCCCAAAGGGATTTACTAACTGCGGGTCGGTTGGTGGGTTCTCTCTCTCTCTCTCTCTCTCTCTCTCTCTCTCTCTCTCTCTCTCTCTCTCTCATGGATGATCCTTTGTTCAGTCTTACCCTACTATATTAAAACAGAAAATGTGGATAGACACTGATGTATCGCTACCTCATATTTACAAGGTTTTCTTTTAGTATATCCTTGCACATGATGGAGCTTTTTCTACTTAGAAGGTTTTCCCACAAATATTTAAATTGGTTTGGTCCGTTTAAAATAATTTGGAGGGAAATAGAGTTTCCCACTCCCACTCTCTTCTTCTAGGTTACTACCCTTTTGGGAACTATAAGTACATGCTCCTCTCAACCATTTTTGCTTTAAAACACCGGTGAAGAACTTTGCTCCTCTGATACTCACTGAAAGTGCGCCCTACCTACATACGGATCATCGATCTGACAACTTACGTTATGTATTTGCTTCTCTCTTACATTACATTTACATTTACTCTACTCTTCGGAGAAGGTTGTTGTAATAATGATCGGATTTGATATGTCATTCATCTTTCTAAACCTTGTTAAGGATATGATAGGGAAAAAACACATTGAGGTCCAGCGATGGACAACAATGACATGTTTGGATGCTTGAAACCGTCCACCCTGCCTCAAAGGGCAGCGATGCACCATCACCCCGCACATCTGCTTCTTCCACAACCACTGCTTCTGCTTTCCCACAACCATCCGCAGTTACCACCACTTCTGCTCCTATCACTCCCATACCTCTTCATTCCACAGCCTTTGTGCCTTCCAGCGATGGATTGCAAATGCTTGGTAAACTCACTTTTAAACACCAAATCTACACTTACAGACCCACTATTCCAACGATGGACAGGAGGAGGGTCTCCTCTTCAGTTGATAATACTACTTATTCATGCATTGCTAACTGTCCAGCGATGGACAATGAACTTGTACTATCTGTTCATAGAATCTTCTACTTCTGTAGCCTCCTCCAACCAGCGATGGAAGGATGGACACATGCATGCATAACTCTTACTTATGTGTTCTTTTTGAGATATTCATAGATTCTGTGGCCTCATAGTATGAAGCTAATGATATCTCAGGCTATAGCTTTCTCATACTGCTCTAGCTTCGTCAGAATATTACGTGGTCTTTTTCTGAACCAAATACTCTTTACTGAAAGGTATGCAACCAACTGAACCTCTGCTTTGTAAATTAAGTTACATAATCAAAAGATGTTGTGTAAAGCTCGTTTTGCATAACTTTTCAAGGCAATACGCTCACTCCATGGTTTCTTGGCCTTCTTATGTTCTAAAATAGTAAAAACTCAGTCAGGCTATAAAAACTACTATGGCTGCCTCTCAAGAAGCTACGTCTACAACTATTCAGGTACACACTTCGATTTTAAATTTACTCTTCACAACTACGGTAAGCATGGTGGTTTTGGCTCCATAAAAACTATGATAGACATGCACTCTACATAAGTTGTCTTTCATTCCGCTTTTCTTTCTGTTTTTCAATTTCCCTTGTTCAAAAGCAAGTAACGACATAAGACCACACTTAAATCAAATGAAAGTACTCGAAAATAAGATTTGGTCACTAAAAGTAACCAAAAGAACTCTAGTATTATGATCTTTGACAACATGGATGTGCGTAAGAATCATAGTTTATACTTAGGGAGTAGCAGGATGGAGGATCTGATTCTGCCATAACCTCTCTCGAAGACCCAACATTGCTAATGATACAAGATGAACCTAAATGTAGCACGATCAATGATGTCAAATGCTCTCAACTCACCAAGAACTTTTGGGCTGGAGATATTTCAATAGCTTGCTATCTGCAGAAGTATTCGAGTACCAAAGCAATCGACTTAAAGACTCCCTTCGAAGCTTTCTATGGCTACAAACAAAGTCTACGACACCTCCGAGTGTTTGGATGTCTTTGTTATGTACACATTCTCTCTGATCTGAGAAAGAAGCTTGACTCTATTAGTTGTAGGAGTATCTTCATTGGATACTCGACATCACATAAATTATATCATATATTTGATGTTGAGACAAGCCAAATCTCAGTTAGTCAAAATGTTGTCTTTCTCGAAGATAAATTCTTCGACTTCAAGCAGAAGCAGCCAATGCAAGTGTTTGTTCCCATGACTCCCATCACCATCGACAGGCCTCGACTTGCGACTGTTACGATGAACATCAAAGATACCCCTATCGTACAACAAGGAGAATCATCATCTCAGCAATCGACTATTGTTTGAAGATCTGCATGACATCGACAAGAACCTGATTGTTTCGTCCCTTAGGCATTCATCAGCAACAATGGACCTGTTTTAGTAGCAAAAGCATTTGTCAAGTTTGAGCTGGCGTTCTACCATGCATGTTGAGTACAATTCACTAATGAAGAACAAGGCCTGGCGTCTTGTTGAAGCTCCTATAGATGCAAAGATCATCGACACTAAGTGGATCTTCAAGATGAAGCTCAATCCAGATGGTTCAACAGCCAGATGGAAAGCTCGTCTAGTCATCAAAGGTTACGAACAAACCTATGGGATTGACTACACTGAGACATACAGTCCAGTCGTAAGACTTCAGTCAGTTCAATCTGTATTTGTCGTCGCAGCTATCGAAGATCTGGAAATACACTAGGTGGATGTTCAGACAGCCTTTCTGAATGGATATATACAAGAAGACATCTACCTCTATCAACCTAAAGGCTACGTCCTTCAAGGCCAAGAACACAAAGTATGTAAGCTGCAAAAAGCTCTTTATGAGCTAAAGCAAGCTCCAAGGGCCTGGTTTGATAGAATCAATCGATTGTTGTTGCAACATGACTTCATTCCGAACTCTGCTGACTCTAATATTTATCTCAAACACATAGGCTCAAGCTATGTCATAATAGCTCTATACATTGATGACTCACTGATCATCAGCAATTTGAATCAGTTACTTCATGAGATGAAGACTTTTCTGTCGAAGGAATTTGAAATGACCGATTCAGGCCCTGTGCACTACCTTTTGGGGATCGAGATAACCAGAGACAGAGTGAAGAGAAGTATCACACTAAGTCAAGAAAGGTATCTAACCAATGTACTCTACAGGTATGGCATGGAAAACTACAAGTCAATAGACTCGCCTATGGACTCTGAATTCAAACTGTCAAAAGATATGTGCCCGAAAATTGATGCAGAGAAGAAATAGATGTGCAACTACCCCAATCAGTCGATAGTCGGATCGATCATGTATGTCATGGTCTGCACTAGACCTGATTTAGCATTTATAGTCAACACATTATCATAGTGTAGAATGAGTTACATGAGTCATAGGATGCGCTGCATGTCGATTTCGAACTATGTAATATATATCATATGAAAATAACTGCTATAGGTTGTTATGGGCCTTCAAAATATGAGAATTTGATTGGTGGTTGTAATACACTTTTTTATTGTTAGTTTTGTCCATGCACTCTACAAAGCCATGTACAGACATTCCATAAATGGCGACTAAGAATAGTTTCCATTGCTTTTCTTAGCTTTCTTTTTGTTTAAAACATAGCTAAAAATAATAAAGTGATTGTTAGATTTAGTGCTATTTTGTTTTATGCATGAACTATGATATTTTGACTACCATTGTGCTAAATATAGCACTGGTACTAGTAATGTATCGTAAAATCAATTAAAATTTTATATATCACCATTAAAACTAGAAGTTGTCAAATTTTCACTTCACAAAAAAAAAAATTCTAGTTGTACTAGCTCTTTTTACCGTTCACTTATATCAAATTTGTGACTCTCTCTTTTTGTAATTTTGTATACAGAGTTACGCAACTAGTAAGCTATACACAACCTGGCAATGTCATGTGAGGAGCAAGCTCCTAAGGTGTCACTATGCAGCGATTGGGATTCGAGCCTGCGCCTTGCTAATTGTAGTCAACAACTCTACCTATATACCACGATGTGATTAATGACATTTTGTGACTTACAAATTACGTGATAGTTGATCAGCAACAGTTCTTTTTGCTTTTGAGCTCTTGTAACAACATAATCAGTGCAGCTGGTTCATTGGCACTTCGTGATGGTTGTCGAGCTACTTCCCTTGGTTTGATGAAAATCATGTTCATCGGGGCAATTATAGGTGGTACCTTTGGTTTTGCTAGATAGTCTTTATAGCAATGCCCATATCCAGATATTGAAGATGCCCAAAGCCATTACGTATGGTCACTCGTTTTGCTATAAATGAAAGTTCTTTGAACATAAAACTCTAGTAATATAAAAGGGGATGTTTGATGGGCCGATAATCATGTAATAATTATCAAATTCATTTAGAAGAAAATGAAGAGAAATATTGCATAATTCTATGATGATTTATTTTAAAGTTGTTGCTTTGAATATTGCTCCATCCTTTTAACTATATTCTTCCACGTGGTGAGCTTATATCCCGTTCGTGAGTTGTGGGCTTGTGCACCCAAGTTTGATCCTTTATGATCCTATAGGTCAATAATACCAAAAAACATACTGTTAGCTATAATCAATTATATAGAAAAGAAAATAGTTTGAAATTAATTTACAGTGTCAATGTTTTGTATGAACCCAATAACATGCACAATGATTAGCCACATTTTTTTTGCAAGACTTTACGTTACTAGTATATTTTCACAAATGTACATGTACAAGCACACCACGCAGAAACCATTCCAAAAACTAAGTGATATGCAAAAAGACTGGAAGCAGGCGACAACCGAAAGGGAGGGCATAGAACCCTGAAAAACCTACTAGTTCTACACCGTCCAATTCTTCCAAGGAACCGCTAACCTACAACATAAATGTTTAATAACTTCATTTTTATCATTCATGTCCACCATGATACAACTTAAAAGCGACTCAATATTTTCTATTGACATTTTGTACTTGCAATGATGAAAATATAAGCATGTCCATCACAATGCGGTGTATGGGTAGAGTTCGAGAAGGCGCATGCTCGAATCCCAGCTACTATGTAGTGACATTTTAGGAGCTTGCTCCTCACGTGGCATTGCCCACATGGCATTGCCAGGCTATTTATGTTGTGTCTTAAAAATCACTAGTTTATTAACTATGTTTCAAAATAAAGAGAGATAGGCATATTAATATGCCTACTCATTCTTTTGTGTATGAAGTTAGTATGTTTTTATTATTTTATAATAAATGCAAAACTATTGCAACACACAAAATGAAATTTGAGGATGTTCAAGCTCATAGTCTATTTTCGAGGTTGAATTATGCAAAACATGCATCCACCACCACTACATTTCCTCACACGGGGGGAGGGGGGAGGGGGGGGGGGTGTCATGGATCATGAAGCTCAAATCAACTATTGGCAGTGAGAAGTATATTCATATAAGGATCCCAGATTATAAGAAGAAAAAAGATACGATTCCATTTCATAAATTTTGCTGGAAAACTTACACGTACATCAAACAAACATATAGAGAAGCACATGAAGTGCATTCAAAATGGAGGAATTCCAAGACCTTAGAGGAGTTGATAGGTGTATAACCAAGATGTAAAAGACAAATTAAGAGCCTGAGAGCATTCCTTGCTAAAGCAAGGCTCACAAAAGGCAAATTCATTGTTGCAAGACAGCCTCATGAAGAAAACCAAATCAACAATAAAATGGCATAAATGCAGCCAGAGTTATGGTAGCGGTGGGTGTTCTCCCAACAATGTTAGCCTTGTTAGACACTGGCAGCAATGGAGGAGCTCTCCACTTCTGCGAGAGAGAGAGAGAGAGAGAGAGAGAGAGAGAGAGAGAGAGAGAGAGAGAGAGAGAGAGAGAGAGAGAGAGAGAGAGAGAGAGAGAGAGAGAGAGAGAGAGAGAGAGAGAGAGAGAGAGAGAGATGTAATGATCATTGGCAGAGCTCAAGAATGTCTAATAGAGTAATGAATCTAAAAATTCTCCAAAGGAACCAAATCTTTGACTAAAGAAGCTACTATTCTATGTTAATTTAAGCCATGCTAGTATACTAGAGTTTTGAATCTTAAACAAGGCTCACTCTATAAATAGTCAAAATTATATTCAATCTTAGTGGAGATCAAATGATTGGATGGGCTCTATTGTGGTGTAGCCCTTTCCTCTTCGTTGTCGTCGTCCTCAATCAGGACCTCTATTGGAACCAAGTCCTCTGGTGCGGTGGGATCAGCATGTAGAGGGCAAAAAATAAAAATAGTGCTATGGAATGCGTCATCACCTAATGGTTTGTCAGCCTCAACATTCTGAATGGTGGGAAGGGCATAAGGAAAAGTGGAAGCAATGGAAAACATGTGGATGCGGGGAACTATGGGTTGTTCCAAAGAAGGAACGAAGCTGAGAATGGGAAATTGGAGGGCAATGTCCAAGATTTTTGGGGTGCAGCTGATGAGGTTCATGATGGCAAGGGTGCCAGGAGAAATTTGGGAGTTTTGTGAATTGGTGGAGCTGGGGGGAGTAGACATAGTGTCTTGGTCAACGGAGTCGAAGGAGGCGATTGGGATGGAAGAGGCAATAGTAATGGATGGAGTGGCAAGGATGGTAGTGGAGGACGGAGGGATGGAAAATGTTGAAGCGAAGGGGTCGTGGAAGAAGTGGAGGGAGCAATGGGTGGAAGAAGAGCAGGGAGCAAGGGGGTCATGGAAGAAGTGGAGGGAGCTATGGGTGCAGTGGAGGTGGAAATGGTGGTGGGGGGTGGCATGGCAGCGGGTGTTGCTGGTTGGAGGAGAGGCCATGGAAGAAGCGGAGCCACGCATGCGTTTGCATTTGGTAGAGAGTATGTCGACGGCGGGAGGTTGTCGGCTGGTGGATGGGATAGAGGTGGTAAGGACAATTGTGCGGTCAAATCCATGAACTTTCTATTCGAGGAGAGTAAACAACGATGGCGAATAAGAGTGGTCCCACGATGCACTTCTAGCATGAGTTGGGCGTGTGCTCTCACTTAGCTTAACTTAACTATCTTGAGGGATAGTTAGCCCTTGTTAAGTATTATTTAAACTACATTGGCCCCTTATTGGCCTATTATCCTTATTAATTACTTTGAAGGGCCTAAAGAGGGAATCGCCTTGTTATTAAGGCTAATAGCTCCTTTTGGGCCTACAAAGCTTATAATGGATATTTTGATGCATTAATAAGCACTAATGTACTAGTAGTGCATGCCACTCCCCCTACTTAGACATTTTTGTCCTAAAAAATGAAGACACTTGTTTGATCAGCTTGATCGCCTTGGTTAAGTAGTCAGAATTGATGAGGACGTGTCGTCCACAAAATTATTGCCTCATTATAGATCCAAAGCTGTCAAATTGAATCCATTTTGTTAGCTTCAGACTGTAATCCTTGTTCCCATGAAGGACAAAAGATGGTCAAAGAAGAGATGAAACACCATATTACTTTTTGACAATCAAATTGCAATATCCTCGTTTGTCTGCTTCCTCAACATCATAACAAATTGGATGATCTATCCAATTCCTTTAGGATCGTATTTTGGCATTGCATTCGGCTGGGTTGACTTCAAGATCTTATCATCTTGTTTGATAGTCACTTTGCTGTTCAATCCAAATGCTTCGACAATAACCATGAATCTTGCATTTGAATTGGTAGAATCCCACATTACAGAATTACAAGAACATTGAGTGAATGAGATGCTTGCAAAGAGTGATGATATCCCTTTCACTCAAAATCTCTACGAAAAATCTTTCATAGATCACATCACCATATTCAAATATATTGATATCTCGAATATTTTGATCCACAAACTAGAAACTATGATATAATGGATCTTGGATTGTTTGTCCCATCTCATAGTTAGGACAATATCTAGCTTGTATAATACAAGTTTCATCACATTTCGTTGTGCACTCTGTACTAAATGTGAAACATTCATATAGATCAGTTGTATCCTTGTCTATTAATCTCATTTCACAAGACATTCTAGACAAGTCTTTTGGTTGAACGTGATGCAACGGTTCTTTAGATCTCAAGGAAGATGAGGTCCTTGAGTGATTTGCTTGATTGACAGCTTCATTTCCTGAATTGGCCTTTGTACTGCTCAATTGAAAATCAATATTGAAAACAAAAATATTGTCCTCATAATCCTCCGCATCGTGTTCGTTGTCCTCAGTTGATTTTTGGTGTCCTTGCATTGACATTGTGTTCGCAATAGGAATTGTCTTACTTGGTTCAAATTGGGAATTACATTTATGTTGCCGATCTAGTGTACATTCCATAGCACTGCATAAATGTTGATTGGCCATTTCTTGTGAGTTTAATGGGAAATAAAAAGTTGTTGATGAAGTTGGCTGATGTATTTGCTGAACGGGCTTTCCCATTGTTGATAGTTGTACTTCTTCATCATGTTGCACTTCCGATTCATTCACCGATAATGTTGATGAAGAACTGTCTTTATCATCTTTTAATTGTGACTCAGGATATACAAATATTTTTCTTTTGTGCAGAGAGGATTTCATTAGAATTCCCAATAAAAATAGTATAGCGACTAGCAGTAAACAAAGCTTTATAGCCTTGATCAATGATCTTGCTAATAGACAATAAAATCTTTGTTAAATTGGGTACGTACAATCTAACAGCCTAGTGATGCCATTAGGAAACTGAAGTCGGACAATGCCTTGGCCTTCGACTTTGTGGGAGCTTGATTCGCCAGAGAGAATTTACTTTGAGTCCGTTGCTGTGAGATTACAAACAAGGTTCTTACATGGCATCATGTGCTGTGAAGCACCTGGATCAAGATACCATTGGTAGACATCTCTACTTGAATGTTCTTGTACGATCAGCGCCTTATCGTCCTCTTGGGAATTTCTGACAGAGTCAAAAGCTCCTTTTTGGTGCTGCTGCATCTTCTTCCTCGTTTCCTTGTGTTTGAGGATGCGACAATCCTCGTTGAATCTGGTTGCCCTACCTTCATCTTCTTGTCCTTGAAGTTCTTCTTCTTGGATTGTTGCTTATTAGAGTACAATGTCATTAACTTGGTACTCATTATGAATAAGCTCTTTCTCCTGATCTCTTCCTACAATAGACTTGTTGTCAGCTTCTGGAGAGACAACGCAGGAGTATTGCTCAAAAGTAATACTAGGTTGTCATAGGAGGAGGGAAGATTCGTCAGAAGAGACATTGTTGAGTCTTCTTCTGAAATAGGGGAACCTATGGGAGCAAGTTGATTCAACAATTGTTTGAATTCGTTCAAGTGATCGCTGACTGATGTGCCTTCGCTCATCTTGAGTGTGAGGACCTTCTTCCTGAAAAAGAGACGAGTCGATACATTTTAAGTCTCGTAGATACTTGTAGAAATATCTCACGCTTCTTTGGAGGTGGTGTTGTTTAATACATGAGCAATCTGAGTGTCCTTCAGATATAAGGATACAATGGCAAGTGCTTTGCCATCCTTTGCTTCCCATGCTAGAAGCAGTTTTGGTTTTGATGGTTTGACAATAGAACCCGTTGACATATTTTCATACCTCCTTCTCGATTAAGATCATCCTCATTTTGAACTTTCACATGTGGAAATCATCTCCGTTGAACTTGTTGATTAAACGGATCTCTGAGGTTGAACCTTCAATTGTAATTGAATATCAGAGATTGAACACAAACAAAATATGAACTAACTCTAAAAAACAAGAATGTATAAGTTCTTTTGTATGTCCTAGACTCTAGTAATTCAAAAAGATCCGAGCTCTGATACCAACTGATGTTGGGAATGGCTCTAATGAATTATCAGTTCTGATACCACTCTGTAGGGAAATTTCTTAAATGAAGATAAAAATAGTTATCCAATGAAATTGCTTTATCAACAACAAATGAAGATTTGAAAGGATCCATTGTTTTGTCATACAAGTACTAAACATCATAGATCTTAAAGATAATCAACAAGTCACTCCATGTCTACCAATACTATCCAACAAGTATTCAAAGATAGTAGACTCTCCAATGCTCACCATCCTTGCAAAATTCACACTTGAATGGACAATTTGCATGCAATTTGATGACTCGGCCTTTATCTTTGAGGACCTCCTTAGAACTCTCATGCTTGAGGCTGATCCTCAAGATCTTCCTCCTTTTGATATTCCTCCTTAATGCAAGCAAGATCACACTTTGCCAAGATCTCCTCTTGAGTGATCTCCTCCTTTGCCAAGCTCACACTCTCCAAAGCAACTCTAGCTTCCAACTTAAACAATATTTCATGTTTAAATTCCCTTTGCAATGCAAACATTATTCTTTAAAATGGAACAAACACCACCACTTTCCAAGAGTTGACCAACACTTAGCACATTCTTGGTGATTGATGGTACATAAAGGACATATACTAGATCCATACTTATTGAGGATTCTAGATACAAAGAGATGGTACCAGCACCATCTATCCTACACTCTTCATTACTTGCAGTAAAGACAAACTTTTTAGCATCATTGAATGAGTGTAAGGTTGAGAAAAAGACCTTTTCACAAGACATGTGGGAGCTAGCCCCACTATCAATCCACCAAGTGTCTCTTGAATTGCTATTGCTTGTTGGTGAGGATGTAGATGCCATCAAGAATACATCTACTTCATCCTCCTCCTCCTCATGTGCAAGATTTCCTTGTTTGTCCTCCTCCTCTATGCTCTTAGCCTCTTGTAGATTCGGATGCGTAATGCCCTTTCTTTCCACAAAAGAAGCACTTTTGCTTTAATTTGTCCTTTGAGCTTGATGCATCATCCTCTTCTTTGGCCTCCTTTGGATGCTTCTTCTTTCCATTGGTCTTCTTTTCGCCCTTGAATGAGAAATTGTCTTTCTCATCTCCATCCTGCAAGGACAATGAACTCATTCTTGCCTTGGTGTGGAGCATCCTACACTCTTCAGCCACTAATACACTATGAAGTTTTTCTATAGTTGGCAAAGTGTCTTGCATGGCAAAACTTTGGACCAAATTTTCAAAGTCATCTCCTAGACCATTAAGGACAATTTGTACAAGCTCTCCATCATGAATCTTCTCTCCAATGGAAGCCAACTCCCTATTTAGAGACTTGATTCTAAGCACATAATCCTATGCCTCTCCTCACGTCTTCTCATGCTTTGCAAAATTTGATTTTTAAGCATAAGAACTTCAGAAGTGTTGCTAGACTCATAGATTGATTTTAAAGACTCCCAAGCCTCTTTATCACTTGTACATGATGATACTTCCCTCAAAAGATCATTGCTTACATTCATTTTCACAGAATGAAGAGCTAGTCTTGATCTTTTCGTGTATCTCACTAATTCCTGTGCACCTAGAGGTTAATCCTCAATCAAAAACTCATAAAGGTCTTGGAGCACCATGAGTGACTCCATCCTAACCCTCCAAATAGCATAATTAGTAGAATTCAATCTCTCACTAGCTTCTAGAAGGTATGCTCAATTCTACACACAAGAAATGATTGACTTTGAAACTCACAAAGGTCTCACACTTGTAGTGTTCCACTCAAATTAGATTTCTAGCACTCCCTCACAAAGATGGAATGAAGATAAGATGATGTGAAATCTACTTTTAAACAAATATTGCCAAGAAATGGATTTGATTGACTCTAGAAACTCACGTAGGTCTCTCTCTTGTAGTGTTTCACTCAAATTAGATTTCTAATCCAAAAAATGGACTTATAATCTCAATTCTAGCACTCCCTCACAAAGTTCAAATGAAGATAAGATGATGTGAAATCTACTTACAATCAAATCTTGCCAATTTTGGCTATTTTTGGACAATAGAATGACTTAATCTCCCGCTTTCTTCTTGATGTACTTTCAAGACCTGTAAAACAAGTTTAGAGGACCTTATTTCAGCCTAGATTAATTAGATCTCATGAATCAAATTCAAATCTAATCAATGGCACTTGATCTTGGTAGCTTATCCTAGGATTTCCACCAAAAATTACATCAAAAGTTCTCAAATTGAATTTTTAGTGATCAAATGAATATGAAGCATTAAATGCTGGTCCAGAGGTGCCCACATGTGTGAACAGTATGGATTTTGATCCCTACCAGGTTTAAGATCAAATCCCCTCACCAAAGTTAGCTTCTAGCTTGCCCTCACAAGATTGATTAGATGAATGATCAAAGCTCTTGTACTTGGATCTGATACCATGTGAAAGTATAGTACTTTTTAGACCATAAATGGATCTTAGAAGATCCACAAGAGTGTTTATGTACTTGCTTAACAATGCATCAAAAAACTAGTCAACAAATCTTGATCTAGATTAGCAATTTGACACACAACAGACATTGATAATCATAAACAAAGATCATAGACTCAAATCCGAGCCCACACGTGTGAAGAGAAACCTGTTGTATGGATTTAGAACAGTGTTTGAGGTACTCAAAGTGTTGGTTTCTTTTGGATCACAAAATCAATGTACATAGAGAGTAGAAACTCGAGATTGCCAATGAGCTCCAAAAATAATCTGTCTTCTCACTATGGGAGCTTGGAATACATAGCAAATGTGGCTTCCTTTGTGAAGTTAGGTGGATTTTCAGCATGTAATAAGAAAGTTAACTCGCCATTTTTTTCCCTAAAATGAAACCCTAGCTTAGATCTTAGAGTCATGCTTGGTAGGTAGCTAGTTGGTCAATTTTTCACCTTAAACTTAGGTGTAGGTCCTATAATGTAGGGATGACCACCAAATAGACATGACCAAATCTCTTGAATCGACCTAACCTACATTAGGAGTGGGTTTCCATACATGTGTGGAACCCAATTGTAGACAAAAATGTACAATACGCTACATGGCTAGATTTGCCAATATAGGCAATTTTTCACATAATCTTGTTTTACTCATTTGAGGTCTCAATCAAATCACCATATTGTTATGAATAAATTTGTACCTAACAGGTGAAGGCTATGTTATAACGATATTATTTCTCGCTAGTTTGCACCAAACTAACCTACAATCTAGATCTACTTGCAATGGTAAAACTTGGATTGAAAATTTGATATTGTTATTGTTGCATGATATGCCTAAGTGTCTAGAGCACACGTTCATGCAAACACACACACGCACACGCACACACACACACACACACACACACAATGATAATTTTAGCTCTATTATGTGATCGTAAGAAGGTTTCCAAGTCATGCCTTAATTTTGTGTGATGAAAGGTTAAAATATATTTTTGTGCAAGTACTTTGATTTACCCCAAAAGAAAAACCATTTCACTATATGCTTTTGAGTCATAGTGCTTGAATGACAATAGTTCAAAGGTGACCAAAAAAATAAATCCAATGTTTATATGAGAGAAATGATCAAACATGACCAGTCCTCTCAAAAAGTTGATCTAATAGAATGTTTTTAATGTTATTAATAAAGAGTACTCATACTTTGTCATTCCACATATCAAAGTTAAAAAATAAGAATCTCACTTTGTGTTCCTCATTTTAAAATATTAGAATTTGTAGAAAGAAGAATGGTGTCGAGTTTGTTCAAAGTAAGTGGGATATAAATATGTTTTAATAGTAATGGATGGGGCACTAGCTTCATAGGATGCCATCATTTGAATACCGATGGCTGATAATCTCACATATCATTCAAGGAAAGAAAAGATTGCCCACATTTTTTGTTGCTAGATATTGCATAATATATAGTCCTCATCATGATAATAATCTAATATAGCCAATTTTAATTAAAAAAGAAAGTTGCACCCACAATGTGAAAATGATTCTATTGGAGACATTTTTTTTATAAGTTAATGTACTTTTAGTTGGATTTCCATGTTGTTTGTTTGGACCAAAAATCATGTAGGTGTTACATTCATACTAACAATTCTTCACTAGAATGAATGTTGCACATTTTATTTCATAAACCTTCTTTTAAATGCCATGCTTAACTTTTTTCTTGAATATTTTCAAATAATCATCAGCCATAATAAAAAGCATTCTCACATAGAAGTTATATTTACAAGTGTCAAAGTTGTCATCATGAATATGATTATAACACTATAAAATTCGATTAAAGTGATTAGAATTTATAAGAATATTAGTTGTATATAGATGTTATTTATAATTTTTGGTACATTTTTTGTGATATCTAAAAGTGTCTTTTGTATTTGTCTTTTGATTTTGCCAAGGGCTACACTACTTTTTGTGGTAATGATATCTCATTATGTATATTGTCAATCTTTTTTTGAAGACCCGAGCTTTGTTGGCAAGTGCACACAGTTTTGTACTATACATGTTATATGAGATTGTTATTTTAATGTTCTCATAGGTTTATTTTGAATACAAAAATGATGGTTGAGTGCTATCACTTATATTCTAGCATGATCTACAATATTGTCACAATAGATGTTTTGATAAAAAAATATAAATTGTCTGAAGTCAATTCATCTTTTCTAAGAATACATGAATAAAAATTAGATTTTTATTTGTTGGCATATTTTCACAACTCAATATTTCTACAAGTTTAATGAGTTGGATACAACTTGTTAACATATTAAATCTAGGAAGGTCTTTGTAATGATATCCAACATGATTTTATATTGTCATTCTATATTTGATACTTTATGTTCATAGCAAATACAATGTATATTTGATGAATGATAGATTTTGAACATCTACTAAGAAACATATATTGGAAACTTGTCTTTGAACTTTGACTGATTGTTGAAACATGAAAAACATTTTGTAAACATGACATGGATGAAACTACAAAAATAATCAGCTTTTTATATATAAATACTTTAGTTTTTAGATAATAGATTGTAAATGTGCATAAGAGAAAGTGAAATCTTAAAAAAAAATAAATATCATCAGATATAAGTAGTGGAAAATTCTATAAAAGAGATCTACATAGCCTCCACGAAGACTTTTTTCTCTTTTTAAATCTGATACCAATGTGCAATTGAGAAAAAATTCATTTCAAACATTATTAAATAAGCTACCTAGTGTAATGTAGCTCACACAAAATTGCTTCACTTTACATGTTTTGGATCAACTACCTAGCATGAAATTCGACAGTTGAGCTATGGGATAATTCAGATGATTAGCATCACAACATTTATCTCATAGTTGATGTGAAATTAGATAAGATGATGGAGGAAAGAGAAAATGTTGCAGAAGTGATTTAGAAAAAATATCCACCAAAAACTCTATAATTAGAGTTGTTTAAGTGAAATTATGATATTGAAATAAAGCATATAGCAAAATTTCTTAACAACTATGAGTTGGCTATAAATTCAAAGAAAAAATGGCAATTACAAGAGGTGCATTCATAGAAAAACTGAATGTGAGATCCTTGATCAAGACATGGTAAGCATTGTTGATAGTCGAAGAGATCTTTGGCATCAACGATTTGGTCATATTAGTGCTCAAAGTTTAAAGATTCTCAAAAGAGGTAATCTAGTTATTGGATTGCATGATATTTCTTTTGATAGAAAATCCCGTGAAGGCTGCATTTTGGGAAAAAAAAACATAGAGGTTTCCCAAAAGTGGAGCTAGGAGAGCCAGTGGTATCCTCGATCTTGTCCACAATGATTTATGTGGACCAATGCAGACTAGATCTCTTAGTGGGTGTTATTACTTTATTGCCTTCATTGACAACTATAGTAGATGTATTTGGATTTATTTCATAAGCAAGAAATCATATGCTTGCTAAGTTCAGGGAATTCAAGGCATTAGTTGAAAAGCAAACATGATGTTGCCTGAATGAAGAGGTGTATTTAGTACAACCTCAAGGATTTGTTGAGCCAGGGAGAGAGCATCTTGTTTGTAAGCTCAACAAAGCTATTTATGAATTGAAGCAAGCACCACGGGTGTGGTACTCTTGCATTGATGAACACTTCAAGTGAAGGAGAATGGTAAAGAGTAATGTTGATCCTAATCTTTACATTCTAAGACAAGATTCAGATATAGTGTTCATTGTTTTATGCGTGGATGATTTGATTATTATAGGAAGTAATGAAAGCTTAATTGGTGAAATCAAATCAAATATTTTCAATGATCTTGACATGAGTGGTCTACGATTGATGCACTAAGGAATACGTTGTCTTTCTTACACAATGCAAATATGCACGAGATTTGTTTTTTAAGTTCAATATGCAGGATTGTAAGCCTTTGAGCACACCAATGGATGTCAACATGAAGTTTACTGCATATGATGAATTTGAGAAAGTGGATGCTTATCTGTACAGGAGGCAGCTGGTGGATAGTTTGATTTATTTGACACACACATGACTTGATATTTTTTTTTATGTTGTTGGTGTTGTAAGTCAATTTATGCAAGATCCTAGTCAAGCACACTAGAAGTCTGCTAAACATATTCTCAAGTACATTAGAGGGACATTCAATTTTGGTTTGAAGTATGATCGGCCTAAAAATACTAATGTTGGTAGATTATACGGATGCCGATTGGGCAGGTAATATTGATGACAAAAGATCTATCATTGGTCATGCATTCAGTTATGGTACAACTTTAGTTTTTTGGAGCAACAAAAAGCAACCTACAGTAGTCTTATCTTTGACGGAAGCTGAATATTGTGCACTCAACAATGCTACACAGGAAGCGATATGGTTATGAAGATTGCTTGTTGATTTAGGTCAACCACAGGTGGATGTGACTACTATATCTTGCGACAACCAAAGCTACATTCACCTTGTCAAAAATCCAGTTTTACATGCTCGAATCAAGCACATCGAAATACATTATCACTTTGTTTGAGAGAAAATTCTTGATGGAGCCATTGATCTTGTTTTTTGTAAATCTGAAGATCAAGTAGCAAATATTTTTACTAAGTCATTAGGTAGATGTAAATTTAAAAAATTTTGCACTCTATTAGGAATAGAAAAATGTAATTTTATCATTGAGAGAGAGTTTTAGAAATCAATGATAAACTTTCTTGTTACTATTTACGATGTACTTTACTATTGACAATTGTTACCAGTTGCAATTCGCTGTAGGCTAGTCTATTAGTCAACTCCTAGGTTTCTCACTCTCTATCAAGGTTTATTTGTACACTTTAAATTTAGTGAATGTTGTGATGGTGTGTTCTTTTTCCTCCTTGTTGTGATTGCTTATGGTGAATGATTGATATTGCTTATTTGAGTATTGACAATAAGATTAAGCATAATTACATTATAATGATGCTAGCATTGTCTCCTTATCATCCAAAATCTCATCCTTCAATTGTAAGCATCAACAATACTTTTTTGTGCAGATGCTTTAGCACTAGTTGACTTCGACAATTGATTCTCATCAGAAATTAAGATGGATATGAAAAGAAATAAAAGTTATGCCCTTTGCAAGAAAGATGGAAATTCTTTTGTGATCTTCACAATAGATCACAGGCTTCCATCAAACTTAATGAATTTTCTATAATTTTGTTTCTAATATAATTCTAGCTAAGCATGACCATATCATTAAAGTGAACTAGTTTCATATCATCAACAACCAAATGAACTTAGATTAGTGAAATGGCCATTTCAATCAGATTCGGTCACTGTCACACTAAAGTTAAGATATTTATCGGTTATAACAAACTCAAAAATTAACCGAAGAAACTACAAATCTTGTTGTACATATGTACATGCTAATTTTCCATGTAATTTGATTGTTTAACATTTTGAGTTCTGAAGTTGAATTACTCCCAGATAGAGATTTAAAATAAAAAAAATTCTGTTAAATTTCAAAGTTGCTAAATTTTAAAATCGATTATTTTGTCTGATACGTTTCTATTCGATTCTGATCATTAGAAATGGATTGAGCAATGTTTATCCAAATACTCGTCAAAATTGAATTAAAACTATCTGACAATATAAAATGGCCAAACATAAAAGTAAAGTCTTGGTTGTCATGGAGTGACTCCTTTGTGGAAAACACTTATTACTAACTTTTCATGGATTTAGATGTATTCATATATCATCTCTCTAACTAATTTTTATAGAAATTTGATAATTTTTTAAAAAAATAAGGAGAAGTGCTCTCATAAATTCTATCATAGGATCCATTGATTGTACAATTTTCATAAAGAAGCTAGATTATGTATGAAAATTTAGTTATCTAAAAGTATTTTCAGAAAAATCCAAAGTAGGACACAAAACTGAAACTTTTTTGATAAGAGAAATTTTCTAGAGATTGTATGGAATTGGAGGTGGTTTGAAATTTGAAATTATTATTTATAAGTAGTATAGAGAAAGATCAAAAGCTTATAATTAACTAGTTTTATTAGGAATAGGAGTAAGTTTGATTATAAAATGTCTGCATTGGATTAACCTAATCTTAGTTGGAATACTAAGTTCAGGGAGAAGTTGATTGAGTGAAAGAAATCAGATTGTAAGAAAGTTGGGCTAGAAAATATGTGAGAGTGAATATATTCTTTGTCTTAGAGATTTTTCCAATATAGAAATAGAAATTCTTTGATAGATGAATTAGAAGATTCTCGATGAAATATGTGAGTAACTAATGTGGATTTTAAAAAAATCTGCCAAATAATGATGTGTGTTTATGTATTGGGTCATTGTGAGATTATTATCATATGTGCATAATTAATCTTGTATGGATCTCCTATGTATTTCTGGGAGTTTTTGTTGGGGCACTTAAACTAGTCGACGAATATAAACATATGACCAAATATTGTTTAGAACAAAATATTCCAAATTTGACAAATCTTTTTATGCAGATTTATTTTCTAACTTGGAAATAATTTGGATAAGAATCTAGATGTGGTGTTGTACTAGTACAATTGACATCTGCTCTTGGACATTTGAGATTTCTAAATCATTGGAGTTTAACTTGAGTAGTTTGGTTACTCTTGGATAAAATTAATTGGTTAGATGAGCAATTTGAAGATACTCACTAGAAAATGTTTGTTTTTATTTTATATTGCTTGTAATACGCATGCTTTCTGAGTCATCAGGATTCATCAGTAAAAATTATGTGCATATGATATATGGTATTCTTGGTTACGAATCATAAGAATTTAAATATTTGATGGATCATAAATAAATACTTAATTACTAACAGAGGATTGCAAGAAAATATGATGATTCTTATGTATAATAAGTAATTCTCAATCTATTAAATGAGTCTAGAATTTAGATCAGTATGCTGAAAATCTAAATCTCTTTACTCCAGTAATTCAAAAACGTTTGTATCTCATAGACATACTGATAATGTAAATTGTTTTTACTTGTGGTGGAGAGTTTGCTTAATTTAGTAGATGGTATTCTACTACATATTATAGTTTTTAAGTGCTTGTATGTGGTTTTCAAACTAGATCTTTGATGGGGGATTGACAAATCTATTAAGATTGGATGGTTACTATTTTCTTGCACAAGACGCTAGAAATAGGGACATTTAACTCAAGACAGTATCCGAGGTACTCAAGAGAATATGCTATTAGCATGGTGTAGAGTATCAATAGTAATGAACTGCATGTATGGGAATACTATAGACTTGCATGAGTGTTGCATGCACAGATAAAGCAGGGCCTATATACACAAGGGAAAACTCGCCCTAATCTCATTCCAGTTATGTGAATCCTCTAGCACGGGGGAGATGCTATTGGAGATTGATCAGTAGCATCTACATAGTTGGGTGGTTTGGCTCCACTATCATTCATTTGTGTGTGTCTTGTAAGTAGGATCTTGGAAGTGCTTTTCCATACAAAATTTCTTCTACTAGAACGAACAAGAAGACCACGTTTAGCTTTTACATTTTGGATAAAGTCAACATATTCATGATTGTGCAAGTATTTTGTAAAATCATGAGATGTTCATTTGAATCCCAAAAATTGTATCTCACTATTTACAAAATCAAAAAACCCTTAAGACTATTTTCCACTTACTTTACTTCTTTGAAATTTTTGGATTACGAGACATCAAACTAATTAGATATAATTCTTTCCAATGCAAAGTTATTCTCTTGAATCATCAAGATAATTACTATTAAATATGTGAGTAAGGCTTGAATTTTTTGACTACTTTCCAAGGTAAATGTACCTAGTTTTATCTCTATTGCATAGATGATTATTACTATCACTTAGGTTAAAATATCGCTAGATCAAAAAAAATGTCTTGATTAATAGAGTTGGAACTCTGTGAGGAACATTATTACCATCTTTTTATGATTTTCAGATGTTTTTGTAACATCTCCTCAAATAATTTTTTTGAAAATTTTCTTTAAAATGGAAGAGTGAAATGATAGAGTTGATTCTATCATAGGATTCATTGATTGCATGGTTTTTGAAAAAAAAAAAAAAAAGTAGAATATGTATAGAAATGTGATTATCTAAGAGCATTTTCAGAAAAATCCAAAGTAAACTACTAAAATAGAACCAATCGAAAGTAATAAAAAAATATCCTAGGGATTGTGAGAAACAATATGGAATTACTAGAAGAAGTTTGATCATTGATATATTACTCATATGCATATGTAGTATAGGAAAAGATCAAACTGATTAGATTTATCAATCATAGATTTGCTAAAATAAGTTTTGATCTGACCTTGAATTTCTAGATGATTGTATGTATCAATCTAATCTTACTAGGCTTACTAGGATTGATAAGAGATTGATTGCATAAAGGGGAAAAAATCTGATATTACACATAAGTTGGGTTGGAAATTTCATGAGAATCAATAAATTTCTCTATGTTAGAGATATGTTAATTATTAATGAGTAATAGGACTCTTTTTTAAATAAAATTTGTAATTCAGTATGTGAGAAACATGTTGCAGATTAGAGAAGAATATGTCATATACAAAACTATATTTATGTATAGGACCATAATGAGATTATTCTTGTATGTGCATGGTTAATTTTGTTGAATCTACTATGTATTTTTGGTTGCTAGATTTATTTGGTGCACTTAAACCAGCCAATGAACATAGACATTTGAATGAGTATTGTTCCAGAACAATTACTTGCAAGTTAATGAGTCTTTCCAAAAAAGGTTAACTTATTAAATCAGAAATGCTTTTTAGAATAATCTAAATGTAATGTTTACTAATATAAGTGAGGCCTAAACCTAGACATTTAGAGATTTAGTCATTAAAATTTAATTCGAGTATGATGAGCTACTCCCGAATGAAGTTAGTGGGTTAAGACAAGTACTGTAAAGAGAATTTACCAAAAATTGTTTGTTTATACATGTGTTTCTTATAAGTCACATATTCTATGAATCATTGTGATTCATCATAATGTTATGTGCATAAAATAAATGAAACACTTGCTGATAGAATATTTTTCGATTGAGAAATAGACTTGATTGTTAGTGGCAGCATCCTAGTGAGCTCAACTAGATGACTGAATCTAACAAGCCTAGGAATAACAATCAAATTGAGAATTCAACAAGACATTGGATATCTAGATCCAAATTTGGAGCCCATTCAAAAAAAAAAAAACCTAAAGATTTTGTGATAAAAAATAAGAAATATTAATATTGTTTTGATATGCTATTTGTCTATGATTGCTAAATAAATTATAGAGATAGATAACTCATATTTTTTGATAAAATTCGTTTTGAGAAGTATTTTTAAAGTCTAGTAACTTCCATGTGAAAGAGACTTTGGGATGATTCTTAGCTTTTTTGAGTTATGTGTTTGGACCTACACTCCTGTATTCTCTGATGATTATATATCACGTGAAAATATGGTAAATCATGATTGAGTCCTAATTTTGATTCTAAGTATTTATGATTGAAAATTATAAGTGGATTAAGAATGATGGCGGTTCTCTCTTTAGACCCTCCAAAATGCAAACAAGTAAAAAAAGACAAAGGCATAAAGTAGACTTAGCAAGGGCTAATGAGACTTCAAGATTGTTATATTTACTTAAGTTGTGCACATGAAACTTTGAGCCAACTATTGTAGGTTGTATTCTTGGAGCTCATGATTTAGCATGCTATATGTTGCTAAAAACCTCAAAATGTTGTAAGCTAGACTTGAATGTTGACTGATTATTGTTTTTTGCAAGTCATTCATTGTTAACATGACTAGTTGCTTTTAGCATGCCATTCGTGGTTTGCATGGCCCTAACATTGAATGCATGCCTTATCTTCTAAGGAGATTATGTAGTTATGTATGTGTTTATTTTCCAAGAAAATAATGCATATCCTAACATCAAATTTTGTACAAGCTTCCTTGACCGACCTAATTACAGAGTCTTGTTTTTCCAAAGCAAGGCCAAAAAGTAAATGGTTCCCTAATATGAGTCTCATTGTTGAAACATTGTTTTCCTATGCATTTTGGATATTCTTTCAAACTCTCATGACATGCTTGTTGAAAATAAATTCTAAAATGGTGCAAAGTGAGAGAAAATTAATATGCATGAGGATGCAAATAATAAGCCATCATCATGAGATAGTATGTTTGCAAGTTGAAGCCATATCATTATGAGCCTACATAGTCTTCATAGTGAAGCTTGAAATGAGTCAAAAGTAAAAGTGAATATTCATATAGTAGATATCCCATTATTATAAAATTCACCATTGAATCATTGTTTTACTTTGCATTGAAATTTATTCCTTCAATATACACCAATGCATGTTTGCTATAAGAAAATCTTAAAATCATGAAAAGTTGAAGGGAGATTAATATGCATGAGGATGAAAATTGTACGCCATCATTATGAGCAAGCATACATGCCCTTCGTAGTGATTGCAAGGAGTCAAAGTGAGATTGTATACTCCTAAACTAAATTATTTCCTTATTATAAAAATAATTGTTAAATAATTGCTTTATACTTTTCCCAAATAAAATTTACACACCTTTCAAATATGGGAGGCTTCATGCCCAATGGGTTGAGTCATATAATAGCAAAACCTATGGCCTCATGGGTCCAAATTAATGCATGGTTGACATTTAGAGTCTTATTATCATGCTTTGCATGGTCTACTTGGGATGTATAGTGTACAAAGCTTACATAGTGGGCAATGGTGCTAGTGCAAAGTAATTTTTTCCTATAAAATAATATATATGGGAGGCATGTGTCAAGCTCTTTAGTTATATCCTCTCAAGCATGGGTGGAGGTATGAGGGGTTTTATTGGTTCGTGATGCTATTTGAAATTTTCGGCAATGAGCTAAACCACATTAGGTTCGGAACATGCACACTAGAATATGAATGACTACTTGTGTGACATTAATCTCAAAAAACTTCCATGACCTACTTCCAAATGGGTTGTTGGCCAATACTTAGTAGGCAAATCAACAATATGTGAAGGACTGGAACATTTTTCTTTATTATCTATATTCGCAAAAGTTCAAGGATGCTAAGTTTTGAACCAACATTTAGCCTTTAAGCTTTGATGCAATAGTGGTAAGCTATTGTGATGATTAGCTGCAGCAAAACAGTTGTAAGATTTTTAACTTAAGTTTTCTAGTGTGTGGGATTATTTGATTTCAATAGAAACAATTAGAGCACCACCAAAAGTCGTGATAATTATTAGTGTTGATGCATCCTAGTCACTTTCCATGGAGCCCCAAATTTTTACAATGGCTAGATAATGAAAACCTTTTTATACATGGAGACAAGGTGGGCTAGAGACTCTATCTAACAATGACAACAAAGTCATGTCGAAACTCAGAAATCGCCATAAATTTCGAATGGACTTTGACAATAAATCTATTCCAGATGGAATAGGGCAAGGTATAAGGTCAAATTTAGTATTAAAAATCTTTGAGGGATTTTCAAAACTCTACTACACAAATGTAGAGTCAAGATAGTTTGACTTCATTTTCACAAAGAATCACAAAGTCCATTAACTAACCATTTGATTTCAAGTTTAACCCACTAGGTCTTGCAAGTAGCAAGAAATTAACGTCTAAAATAAAAAAAAGCATTTTAAAAAGAAAATGATATAAGGACAAGGTTGGAAAGGGAAAACAACCGACGGAAAACCACTAACCATGTGAAAAATTGGGAGGAACACAATAGGTTTTCCATAATAAAAATAAAGAGCTACAGACCTACAAGGAACTTGTAATGGCCTAAGGCAAATCTTTAAAACTATATAAAATTGCCAAATAGTCAAGATTGATTGCATTTCTCGAGAGAGAAAAAAAATAGAAGATTGATTGCATTTCTTAGCTTTTATGTACTTAATGCCATGTGGTTCTAAGTATTCTAAAGGCACCTCCAAAAGTAAATTTTTTATGAGCCTCTTCCTATGGCAACTCTCATGCAACCAATAAAAAATATAGCACATGAAGACAACCAATAAAGGGTTGCCACATGGCACATGCACATGCCGACAGAACTTGGATGTGCCATAGGGCAGCCCCTCTTTGGTTGTTCACATGCACATTTAGTTAAAAAAAAAACCAAAAAAAAACATGAAAAGATTTGAAGAAAAAGAATTCACACCTAGTCGCTATGTAAAAACTGCAACAAAACTATAAGAAGGGGTTAAAGAAATTGAAAAAAAAAATAGCAAAAAATAAACTTCACACTTGTGCATTAAGCAGGGAAAGGGCTAAGAGCCTCAGGCTTTGCCTTTGGGTGACATTCCACCGCCCCACAATAACTATGGAAAAATATGAAGGATTCAATGAACAACATTTTTAACATGTTCAAGAAGGCAGCGATTATGAACAGGGAGATACAAAAGTTGTAGGGCATCTTTGTTGTGCTCTCGTTGGAAAACGAAAAAGAGTCTTGCAATTTAAAATACTAGAAAATAAACCCATTTTTAATCTGAAACTCAGTTTGGAAACACATGTAAGCTTTGAAAGAATCAACACAATAGCTCAGCGCTTACGCATACCATTGCAAAAGCTTCAAACCAACAACCCTAAACAGAATAAAATCTAAGAGCTCTTGGAAATGCAGATGTTTTCCAGCAAGTTTTCAGGGCACTGACCTGAAGCTGCAGTCTACTTTAGCCCTTTAGGCTTGTGTGTAGTAGGCAGGAGCAGGCAGGCAGGGCCCAGGCTCTCTCAAGTTCTCCAACAAGTCTTTTCAGAGTTGCTTTCAGTGTACCAGGTCTTTGAAGCACGCTCTTCTGCTACTGTCTGCTCTGCTACAAGGACGCTCTTCTGTAAATTGTTCTACTTTTTTCTGGTGCGGTCCGACTACAAAAGCCAAATTTGTATCAATAACTGCATTCAAGTTGGCTCTATTCTTGTATCTGACGCTGCTCTTTGTTTGCTCATTCAAACTCTGTTTTCTTTGACCAATGGCTTGTTCCTAATCATCAGTCTGCTCTTTCTCCTCATGCAAAGGCTCCCTGTAGTTTTCATTAGAATGAAGTAATTCAACCCTGGACAGTTTTCCATTCGGAGTTACAGTGGATTATCTTAAGAGTATTTTCTTCACGTTTTAAATTTTCTGTTTATGCTCCTTCTCTGCAATCATCTTAAATCTGTAACTTTGGCCTCCTGTCCATGTGAGGCTGAGTGAAAGTTGAATCTGTAATTATTGGTGGTCGACATGTTACCTTTGCAGAAAACTATGTTGTATTCATTTTTTCAGTAAAGAATTTCACTGACGTAGCGCTTCCCCAATCATTACGGTCTCTAAGCTGCACGAAAAAGTCTATTCTTATGTATATTGCGGCATGCTTGCATTTGCTCTTTCTTGATGTTGAGCTTAGGATTTTGTTTCCGTATGGCAGATGTCAATTTTGCAAGTACTTTCTCAGAAAAATATCTTCACTGTTCAGTCTTCGTTTTATGACGTCCTAAGAATATGCACGTGAATAATTATCCAGATAGTTGTCATTCTTTTGTTGCAGAATTCGACTCACGAACAACCAAAATGGCCATGTGTGGGAGCATTCAAAATCTGAATATGATCCACAGCAGCAGTGTTCGAAGCACATATCGCTCACATGCAAGCGAACAAAAAGGAAAATCAGTTTCAAAGACTCATAGACGACGATTTCCAAGAATAAAGATCAGATTGGTTTCACGCCTGCAGCTAGTGGCAAAGCTCAGGGAAACATCAATAATCCGTCTGTTCTTTGGAATAGCTGCAAGAAAACAAAAGCATGGTACGGGCTTGGGGGCGAAAGCTGAATATCCTGTCGGGCTTCCGTCTGTAGCATATAAAGGCTCTTATTATGACGAAGCTATTGCAGATTGCATTAAGTTCATCAAGCAGACAAC
This sequence comes from Diphasiastrum complanatum, assembly GCA_029204225.1. Lineage (NCBI taxonomy): Eukaryota > Viridiplantae > Streptophyta > Lycopodiopsida > Lycopodiales > Lycopodiaceae > Diphasiastrum > Diphasiastrum complanatum. Next base: position 63,286 of record MU831808.1, read on the forward strand.
AGCAGTACAAGATAAGACGTTCCTCCGTTGAAAAGTTATCCAGATTCAAGAGTGCCATGGGAACATTCTCTCAGATACCAATTTAGAGGATTACGAATGCAGCAAACAGCTATGTGCATCAGGCCATCCAAGTATGGCTAAGGGCCTAAAGGCTAGGCTTCAAACCAGATCTGGCGTTACGCCATTCCTCGTCAGATGATCTATCAGCCTCTATTGAAGGAAGCTATTAACTTAACACATCGACCTGGTTGTTCAAACTTCACCCTCGCGGCGGGGTCTCGCGCTGGTCTTGTCATAATTCATGATAGGCCTTTGCGATCTTATGAGAGTATATATTTGATTTCTCAAGAGAAAACATAATAAATATTGCACGCGATTGCTTATATATAAATTTGTATCGGTAGCGTTTCTCCCTCCAAAAGGGGATTAAATGCGTAATATGAAATAATTGGATTACTCAAGCCTTTTTCATGTACAACAATGGGTTATCTGCAGTAGCAAAATATTGACGCTGGTAATAGAACATTGAGGTAGACTAGTTGAAGTCTCAAGAGAATCGTCCCTAGTTAAATCGTTTGTATAATGCCTAGTCGCTCATCCTACCAAGCGCGAATAATGCTGGTATACTTTGGTTGTTCTGTCCTACAAAATATATAATCGACAGATTAATCATGTGCATATGACTGGATTGTTTCAATTCGATGTAACTTATATTTAGATCCTAAAATCTGCTGATAAAGCATTTAAAAGTGAGCAATTATCAACGGCAAAAGAGGCCAGCAAATCTGAAAATGGTTCCATTCAACGATGAAGCTAGTTTGAGTTTTTATGGTTCACAAGGCGCTGTGCTCCTCATTGAGAAATCCGCCTGACAGATTAGCTTTCAGTCTGGAAGGCGCATGATTGACAACTAATTATAAGAAAGGTGCTGATTATGATCAAGAATCGAAGCCCGGTGTTTGCAGAAGAAAAAACGTAGCAAAATACTGCCGATCAAGCCAAATTCAAACAGGAAATAACACATGTACTGTGCAATTACGTAAGAATATAGGATCTAACCGAAAAGGTGTTATGTAACCGTGATTATATACATAGTTGCGCCAGGACCAATTAAAGACTAGTTCTGCAAAACAGTTGAAGAGATCATATTCCAAGGGTCTTTAGCTGGATCCCACATCTTTAGCTGGAACGTGGGATGACATACGAACTTGGTTTGCCCACCCATCTCGTAAGCGGTGTCGAAGCTTATGCGGCGAGCCCACTACCGTACTTGGGACTGTGACACTGTTACTGTCGAATTTTCCCTCCGTGAAGGACAGAAAATGGGTAGATTATAGATACAACAACAAGATCTGTTATCATTTCCTGAGTCTCCAGTGCTACCCACCATCTAAGTTTGTTCTTCATTTAAAGCATAATTAGCTACACTGAAACAAACACAAAAATACAAAACATGCTCCCAAGAAACTTTGATTCATACGCTTTCAATAGAGCTTGGTTGAGCGTAGAGTGCAAGAAATTTTTTGGGCTGTGCAAATTTTTGAGAGCTTTTGCAAGATAATTTATAAAGCATTCATCACCATTACTGACATGCTTGTTGAGATTTTGTGTGATCATGTCTTTAAGTTTCATGCTTTAGCTTGATTTTGGAATAATGGAAAAATTTGACCTGAGTTTGATTGTGCTCCCTCCATATTATCAATGAAACACCAAAGTCGTTGAGAACATTGCGGTGCATTTGAGTGAACTTTGAGAAAAAAGTTGTAGACATATTGATTTGGGGATGATGGTTGAATCAATTTATCCCATAGATGCAAGTACGACATCATTCCTATATTTTCAAACTACTAACCAATGGCTGAAATTTGTATGCAGATTATCGACACAATGGAGGGTGAGTCAATTTGGAATGCATGAAGCGATGAAACAAACATATTTTTTGGAGTAGTTGCTAATTCAGAAAATTAGTGAGAAGACACTACTTCAAGAAAGAGAAATTTGCATAATTCAATACTCAAAAATACGACATTGGACTATAATATGACAGAATTGAGAATTATTACTAGATATTTTGATAAGTCAAGTCAAAATATGCTGAAAGTTATTATTGAGGATTTCAAGAAAGGAAGCATGATTAATGTTGTTGTTGAGGTCAAAGTTCTCAAAAAATCATCTCATCAAATGTAGCATCCCTAGAATCACAAGCTTCTATGCATTCATGTCATACATCATGTATTCCTTGGCCATCTCATCATATCCAAGAAAAATACACCTGACAACTTTTGCATCCAATTTCCTTCGTTTCTCATTAGGAATATGAGCGTAAGCACAACCAAATACTCTCAAATGAGAAATATTAGATTTCCTTCCAATAAAAGCTTCGTGAGGTGTGTTACCTTCCACGGACTACTCGAGATGTGTTTGTGGTTTCAAATAATGCCTTCAACGTATCCCACACTTCTTTCGGTCCTTCTGAATATGAAATGTAGGGAATAATTGCATCTTTGACTGATAAGTTGATGACATTCTGTGCTTTCCATTTTCTATTATCAAATGCCCATTGATCTTGTTCAATTACTGGCCTTGTCTCTTCACCTGTCACGATCTCCCATGGCTTCTTTTCCATCAAAATGTTCTTCAGTTTGAATTTCCAAACTGCATAATTGCCGGCACCTTCCAATTTGCTTGACTCAATGAGGATGCTCTCGCTTAAAGTTGCCATTATTGCACTTAGATGAGTCCGGATTACAAAAATGGAAAGTTCTCTACGAAATTGACAAATGAAGCCTCCGACCACTTTTCAATCTAAGCTATGGATAGAAAGTTATGCCAATTTGAAGATTTTTGTCTCAAAATGGCTCAAAATGGCAATTATTACCAAACTGCCATTTTTGAAAATTTTCTCTGCCGCACACACATCTCCAGTTTCAATGATTTTTATATCAAGGCATAGCCCTTTGTACCAGCATAGCTCTTGTCTAATTAGATCCAAAAAACAATCTCCCCAGCTAGGTCAAAATATCATTTTGTTTTGCAAAAACAACCAGTGGATAGAGCCCTTAGGAAGAATGGGTCAATCCCAAAAATTAGGGGCACCCGTGGGACCCTTCAAATGAAGTGAAGTTTGAAGTGCAAATTTTTCAAGCAATCTCAGCTGTTGATCTACTTTGATCCGACGATCCAGATTCAGGGACCCTTGCACCTGTGACATGTGGCAGACTGCTACTGGTGTGCACCCACAGGTCAGCTGCTTGAAAACACTTGAATACACAAAGTTTTTAGAAGCTTTGGGCGTGGGGAGGCGTTTCGCGAGGTTCTATAGTCGTTTCGGAGGACGTTGGAGGCGTTTCGCGAGGTTTTGCAGACGTTTCAGGTTGTTCTCGATGTTTTGGCCTAGTTTTCAAGAGTTTTAGAGCTATGTACGACGTTTCGGACCATACCAGAGGCCTTTGGTAAGCACAAACAATGAAAGCCTAGAAAGCCTTTTTCTAAGCAAAAATCACCCCTTTAAAGGCAAATTTTCACCAAAAAATATGATTTTGAGTGCAAATCCACACTAAATTGACTTGTACTTGGATCTAACAACTTCCAAAAGTCATCATTACAAAAAATGAGGCCTAAAACTCTGATTTTCTGTTACAAGGCTACTTCAAACAAAAATACACAAAAAATGCAAAAAGTTGCTCAAATCTCTACCAAATGAGCTAGGAATAGTTCTAAACTGCTAGTAACAGTATTGCTAAACTTTTGACAGCACAAAATGTTCCCCAAAAATTGATTGAGCAAGTTTCTGATTGAAACTTCTTGAAAACTTGCACTTTTCCACAAAAACTAGTGATGATCACAAGTTGCCCAAAAATACTCTGATTTTGAGTCCGTTCGATGCTACCCTGGCCTTCTTAGTGCCTCCGAGACTGATTGTGTGTTCCCCACAAAAGTTTTTGAGCTCCAAAACCTACAAAATACTCCAATGAAGAATTTCTTCCAACTTTTTGCCTCTCCTTGCTTTCACCTCCTATGAAGGACTTTCTAACCTCATTGCGGAGCCTATGACAAGTCGTATCCACTGATCAGATATGCAGGACTATTGGGCTCACCATGTCAATAATCAGATAAGCAATATCAATCATTCACCATAAGCAATCACCACAAGGAGGAAGAAAAACACACCATCACAACATTCCCTAAATGTAAAGTGTACAAATAAACCCTGATAGAGAGAGAGAAACCTAGGAGCTAGCCTACAACTAATTATAACTGGTAACAGCTGTCAACAGTAAAGTACATCGTAAACATTAACAATTAAGTTTATCATTGATTTCTAACACTTATTTGGTAGTCATATCTTTTACTTTAGAGGTAGACAAACATTATAGGAGTAAAAATCTACCTGATTTTATTCCTATGTACTACATGAATCCCCAATCTTATTAATGATTGAATGACATTGTTTCACTATTCAATATAATTTGTGAACAATGAAACTTGTATCAAACTTCACAAACCCACAAGTAGATACTATAATAATGGTAATAAGAGCTTTGTCATATTTTTGTGACAGACATAAATAGCCCAAAAAATGTATATACTTAATTTGTGTTATAGTGATGGAGCTAATTTTACTCCTACTCACCTAGTATTATCTTATGAGAACTCCTATACATATGTATATACTCACTCTTCCACAAGCTACTTGCACAAATAAATTGTTATTCGATACAATCTATAATTTTACATGCACATTTTGACAGTCTTATAGAAATACACCAGATTCGTAGTAGGTCGAACATTGTCGATTTGAAATATCGTTGACCTTCATCTTAAACGTCGAATAAACCTTGGATTATGGGTCCAAGCTTAAACATTTTAAAATTTGGACCATGTTCGAATAAAATTCGATTCGAGGATGTTTGAACATGGGCTCAAGACATGGGATGTTCAAACGACAATTCGAAGGAGCTCAAACAAGTTCTATTCGAGGGACTATTAAGCCTCATTAGAAAATTTCATGAACCACTTAAATGGAACATTTCCTATACCCGATCCAATAATAACGTCATCGTTGTTGCACGATCATAATCTACAAGTAGAAGTTCATCATTGTCATTCAAATTACTACCATTCTAAAAACCTTTTCATCTACCTAATCTTGTAAACGCTTAGATTAGAGTAAACATATTGCTTACATGATTGGATTAAGCAATAAACTCTCTAACTCCATTTGTATATATAGAGAGGGACTTTAGGTGGATCAAAAACAATAACAATGTAACTACAACAAAAATAGAAGCAATTAGAGCCTTTTATGATCATACGATCTAGAAGCTTAGTAGGATCATTGCGCTTAGCATCCAACTACTATGAGCTTATTCGAACACCTTAGTGCTTGATTGCTCATAGAAAATTTTCTTTAATAATTTGATTGATATATACTTCAAGTAGCTTCATTATATAGATTCACTTACTACATTTGTGTGTGTGATTTTATCTTTTGTATGTGTTGTGATTGTGTATTGAATGCTTGCTCTTACATTCCTTCTAAATCTAAATTTGATTAATGGCAAATACCAGATCAAAGAATGCACGGTTGTCTTAGACACCTAAATTATTCACATTCCTTGTAGTTTTCTTAGACGCATACATATGATATTCAACGAAATTCAATTGAATGATATGAAACCAACTAGTAAAAATTGAATCAGTTTAAACAATAAAGATTGATCTCTAATCTAATTAAATCATTCATTCATTCTTTTTCTAGTACACGGGCATGAGTGCGTCTTACCAATTGAAATTGGACTCCCATGTCTACCTTATTGAAAGTGTTTCCAAAAGATCGTCTACCTTATTAATGTACCCCGGATACATCGAGTTGAGAAAGAGAAATCAATCCAATATCTAGATTCATACGACATATTTGCACAGTTGGCCTTTGGTAGTGAAGAATTAGAATATTAACTTCTAAGAATTTTAATAAATGCATAAAATGTTTACGACTTTTGTCATCATTGTGAAAAAAATTTATTTTTTCATGCATACTAAAATGCTTTTGGGAATGAGACGATAAATATTGAATATTTGCTTTGATATCCAAATTGAGCTATTCATATTATTGAAATTGTTGATATAAATAGTCCCTTTTTTTTTTGTACCCTCCATGATTGGTTGCTCAATGGAAAGCTATTTCCTATCTACAAGTACTTTTGCCCCTTAACAATTTTAGACTCATTAAGTTTAAGGACCAATGTTAATTTTCTATTGACTTCTTCCTCAAATACTTTGTACTATTAAATCATGCTAGTTATGACATTGCTTAAATCTAAAGATAAGTTGTTAGATTCAATGCTATACTCTAAAGTTCTACTTTCACACTTTATTTATGTAAAGTGGTTCAACCATAAACATATTCATCCTCTCATTAAGATAAGTTCTTGTTTTTTTGACTTGAAAGGGACGAGGAAAATGTAGCTCTCAAATTTTCACACGTGTAAAGGCCTCATGTACAATTTTAAGCAATGTAGTGTATGGTTTATGACTAATTTCATAATTATAATATGCTCTCTACCACAATTCTTACATCTAAGACATCTTGTAAATTTTTCGTATTCATTCCATCAATTTTATTTGTCACTTTGATAAAAGAATTCTTTTGCAGATTCTAATGTCGATATGGAAGTCAAAGATTTTCCAATGCTTGTTGAACCTTTAAAATGGAATCTAGCCACTAAAGATGATCTTCAAAGCATAATCAACTTGATCAAATTCAAATGACACATAAGAAACATGACAACAATCCACAAAACTCCAAATTCATATACTTGAATGCTTGAATCATTTTTTTCCACTTTGTGTGACAAGATGTTTTAATTACAGTCATCTCCATTTTCTTATGTCAAGGTGAACGAACTGAAAAAATCATTGAACCTTGTGATGAGGGAGAGAAAGTACAGGTAAAAAAGGAAGTGAATTTTGATGCGGAAGATCCAATGGACAAAGGCAAGTTTGATGCTGAAATTCCTAAGAGAGTACCTAAATGGTACTTATTAGCCACATGTGATGCTAAGAAGGGAGATACTCCTGAATCTAGCGAGCAGGGAGTGCTTAGAAGGTCAAGTAGAAATTGGAAACCTCCTGCAAGATTAGAGATGAATCTAGCCCTAATGGGTTCCGTGATCAAGGCTCAAGAACCAAAAACTTTTGATGAAGCAAAGGAGCACAAGGAGTGGCATGCAACTATGGATCATAAATGGAAGCCATATCGAAAAATAGGACGTGGAACTTGGTTGAGCTACCTGATGGTAAGACGCCTATCACTTGCAAATGGATTTATAAGATCAAATATGGAGCGGATGGGCAACTCAACAAGTACAAAGCATGGTTGGCGAGAGGATTTGAACATCACGAAGGTATTGATTTTGAGAAAACCTTCGCACCCATAGCTAAGATGGTAACTATACATTCTATCATTGCTATTTCTGCTTTCTATGGTTGGAAGATCCATCAAATGGACGTTAAATCTGCTTTTCTTTTTTGCTGTCATAGGCTCCACAACGAAGTGAGAAAGTCCTTTACAGGAGGTGTAAGCTTGGAGAGACAAAAAAAAAGGCCTGGAAGAAATTCTTCTTGATGTATTCTGCAGGTTTTGGAGCTCAGAGTTATTAGTGGGGAACGAAGACACAGTCCTGGAGGCATCGAAAAGGCCAGGACAGCATCCGACAGATTGAAAATCTATTGAGTGGGAGAAGTTTTACAATTTTTTTTTAGTCTTTCTGAGAAGTGTCATTTGTTAGAGAGTTGTGCCAAGAAATCTCTCGTTTGTTTGTTTGGGGTACTGCAAATCACACCAGACAATGTCTAGTACTGCCATTTAGAGCTTTGAGGCTTCATACCTTTCACATTACTGATATTTGTCTGTTTGAATGATCACTCATTTCAAAATTTAAGCAAAGAGGAGGCGGCATAGCCGCCATGCCGAAGTAGAGAATCTAGAATATTCCCTCTGAAAGTTCTTATATTCTCTCTTTTTTATATCCGTACCAATATCGGATCCAAGCATGGTAGCTGAAGAGAAACCCGAGTAGTCGTACATCCGCACTCCAGTCCGATATTGTCCATATCGATATCGGATCCAAGCGCCCGAGCTAAAGAAAATTTTGAGTAGTTGTACATCCGTGCTCCAGTCCGATATCGCATGCTCCAATATCGGATCCATGCACACAAGTTAAAGAGGATCCTGAGCAGTCGTACTTCCGCACTCCATTCCGATATCAGGTGTATAACCAGAAAAATATACAGTTTTGTGGTGTGATAAATTACTTGATCTGGACTCATCTGTTCAATAATGGCAACTCTAAGCGAGAGTGTCCTCAATGAGTCAAGCAAATTGGAAGGAGCCGACAACTATGCAGTTTGGAAATTTAAACTGAAAAATATTTTGATGGAAAAGGAGCTATGAGAGATCATGACAGGTGAAGACACAAGGCCAGTGATTGAAGAAGATCAGCGGACATTTGACAAGAGAAAATGGAAAGCACAAAATGTCATCAACTTATCAATTAGAGATGCAATGATTCCCTACATTTTGGATTCAGAAGGACCAAAAGAAGCATGGGATACATTGAAGGCATTGTTTGAGACCACAAATACATCTCGAGTGCTATTCTTGAAGACGAAGCTGCACACATTGTGGATGGATGATGATGCAACTGTTGCTGATCACATACTGAAGATCAAAGAGATTCGTGACCAATTAGCAGCAGTTGGAGAGTGAGGATCGTGAGATCGTGCAATTGACATTGAATAGTTTGAGTGAGTCACATCAAATGTTTGTGACAAGTATAGCCACACGGGAAAATCTTCCAACCTATGAAGAGTTAGGTGGATTGCTTTTGTAGGAAGAACAACGTCAAGAGAACTTGAGTCATCACAACAGGGGACTTGATCAAACTCTTGCAGTGAGAGGACGTGTTGGTAGATTTGGTCGTGGAAGACACCAATCAAGAGGTGGAAACTCATATCATGGATCGTTCCAACAATTTCAAGAACAATCCAATGATGGCCCAAATTGAGGAAATTGAAATCAAGGCCGAGGTCAAGGACGCGACTATTCCAAGCATAATAAACCTGGAAATTGTAGGTATTGCAGCAAACTTGGTCATTGGGAGCGTGAATGCTTCAAGAAACAGATGGAGATAGAACAAAGAAAAGGCAAATGGCAAGCGGACAATTATGCTGATCAACATCAATTTGATAATGATTATTATGAAGACAAATTATGCTGATCAACATCAATACGATGATGATCAATATGAAGATGATACAGGTAAGAGTTCAAACTTGTTCATTACAACATTAATGACAAGTGATTAAGCCAAGGATACCTGGTACATTGATAGTGGTGCATCCAAGCACATGACTTCAAGGAAAGAGTGGTTTTCAGAACTCAAGGAAACTCACAATGGTGATGAAGTTGGACAAGCCGATGGCAAATTGCTATCTGTTAAAGAAATTGGAGTGGTACCAGTGAAGTTAGTCAGCGGGAAGATAAAATGGATAAGCAATGTGCAATATGTACTTGGCTTAGCTAGCAATCTACTATCTGTTGGGACGATGGCTGATCAACAACTCAAGGTTGAGTTTGACAGTGACAAATGTCTTGTCAAAGACATCAAGAATCACTACAAAGTGATTGCTATAGGAGCTAGAGTCAACGGGAATCGACTCCACAAATTGAATGTGAGATCTTTTGCTCAAGCTATGGTAAGCACGGTTGATAGTCGAAGTGATCTTTGGCATCAACAATTCGGTTATATTAGTGCTCAAAGTTCAAAGAGGTAATCTAGTTATAGGATTGCCTTATATTTCTTTTGAAGGAAAAATTTGTGAAGGTTGCATTTTGGGAAAACAACACAGAGAGAGGTTTCCAGCAAGGAGAGCCAGTGGCATCCTAGATCTTGTCCACTGTGATCTATGTGGACCTATGTAGGCTAGATCTCTTAGTGGCTACTATTACTTTATCACCTTCATTGATGATTATAGCATATGCATTTGGATTTATTTCATAAGCAAGAAATCAGAAGCTTTTGCTAAGTTCAGGGAATTCAAGGCATTAGTTGAAAAGCAAACAGGATGTTGCATCAAAACTTTGAGATCTGATGGAGGTGGTGAGTATTTTTTGATAGAATTTATTGATTTCTACAAAGATCAAGGGATCAAGAGGCAGAATACAACACCTTATTCACCACAACAAAATGGAGTTGCAGAACGAAAGAACAGATCTATTGTTGAGATGGCCTCACAATGTAGCTAGATGATAACATAACTTTACTAATTAATCCAAGGGCTGATCTAAGCTTCAAAAAAGCATTGTTTTGAAGAGGCTTTGTCAATATATCAACTATGCATTCTTCACTTGAAACATGCTCCAATGAGACCTCCTTAGCTTGGACCTTTTCTCTTACAAAGTGGTGAGCAATCTCTATGTGTTTGCTCCTTGCATGGTAGATTGGATTGGATGCTAGGTGTTGGGCTGAGATGTTGTCATTGTAGATGAGTGAAATGACACCTGATCTGATCACTTTAAGCTCCTCAAGCAACCTCTTGACCCATAGTACTTCCTTGGTTGTGGTTGTTAGAGCCTTGTACTCGGCCTCGGTTGATGAAAGAGATATTGTTTCTTGCTTCTTTGATAGCCAAGAAACCACACCTTCTCCAATGTAATTTGCAAAGGCACTTGTTGAATTTCTATCCTTCTTGTCCCTTGCAAAATCTGAATCACTAAAATCATGCAAGTTAATGGATTTACCTCTATAAAGGATCCCAAAATCTAGTGTGCCCGAGATGTATCTCAATATCCTTTTGGCACATTTCCAATGGATAACTAATGGATCTTTCATATTTTGACTAAGCTTGCAAACACTATAGCAAATATCAAGTCTTGTTATGGTTATCCACATAAAGGAGCCAATAATTTGCCTATAAAGAGTGATGTCCTTGAAGGATCTTTCATCCTCTTTATTGGTCACTTTTACATCATGCTCCATAGGAGTCTCTACATGCTTGCATCCATGCATGTTAAATCTATTGAGTAATGAAATGGCATACTTATATTGACAAATGAAGACATAATCTAAAGATCTAAGTACTTCCATACCCAGAATGAAGTGCAAAATCCCGAGATCTACCATCTTGAACTCTTTGGATAGATCTAGCTTAGTTTTCTCAACACCTTCTAAATCATCTCCACTAAGTATGATATCATCAACATAAAGTAATAAAAGTATAATGCCTTTTGCACTAAATCTTATGTACAAATTGGGATCATACTCACTAGGACTAAATACAATAGAGATAAGAAAAGTATTGAGCCTTGTGTTCCAAGTTCTAGAAGCTTGTTTCAAACCATACAAGCTCCTCTTGAGATGACACACCTTGTCTTCCATATCTTGCTTGATGAAGCCCTCGGGTTGCTCCATGAATATATCCTCTTCCACATGACCATTCAAGAAAGCATTTGACACATCCATTTGAAACAACAACCAATCAAAGTGAGAAGCAAGAGCAGTGATTAGTCTTATGGTGACCATCTTTGCCACGGGTGCAAAGGTCTCATCATAATCTATGCCCTTTGATTGAGCATACCCCTTGGCTACAAGCCTTGCCTTGTGCTTAGAAACACTCTCATATTGATTCAACTTGAGCTTAAAAACCCACTTACATCCAATTACATTCCTATCCAAAGGTAAATCAACAAGCATCCAAGTATCATTCTCCATCAATGCATTGTACTCATCACACATAGCTTGAAACACTCCTTTGATTCTAAAGCTTCACTAACATTTGAAGGCTCTTCAAAAGATGTGATGAAGGCATAAGAAGAAGTACTTCCCTCAGCTTGCTTACCCTTGTCCTTGTATGTGAGCCTTAATGGCTCCATCCTTGACCTTGTGGATCTTCTTGGTGTGCTTGGTGTTCTTGGTTCTAGCTCCTCCTCATGATCAAGCTCCTCCTTGATCTCGGGTACCTCTCTTCCAATAGAGTGGTTAGATGAATCATCTTCAAGCTTATGCATTCTAGTCCCATAAATAATTATATCTCTAGAAATGACAATCTTTTGAGAAGAGGGAATGTAGATTTTGTAACCTTTGCTTGCATTACCATAACCTACCATGATCCCCTTCATGGATGATGGATCCTCCTTGGTCCTTTTGTCCAAAGGGACATGTACATAGCAAAGACATCCAAACACCTTCAAGCCTTTGAGATTAGGCTTTTCTCCATACAATAACTCATAAGATATTTTACCATTTATAGAGCTACATGGAACTCTATTACATAAGAAGTTAGCACATGTGAGAGCTTCTCCCCAAAAAAACTTAGGTAGGCATGCATCTAACCTTAGAGCTTTAGAACACTCACATAGTGTCCTATTTCTCCTCTTGGCCACCCCATTTTGTTGAGGAGTGTAGGGGAAAGATAACTCCTTCTTGGTCTTTTCTTGATCACAAAAGTCTTTGAAATCATTGGAGATATATTCTCCTCCATTATTACTTCTAAAGAATCTGATCTTGTGATTATGATGCTTTTCAACAAAAGTCTTGAACTTTACAAAACTCTCAACAATATGTGCTTTAGAGGAAAGTAGATATACCCATCCATATCTTGAGTAGTCGTCTATAAAGGTGACAAACATTGTAGCTCCACCATTGCTCTTTGTGCTAGCAAAATGCACGTCCGAGTGGATCAACTCGAGAGGATGACTTGTCTTTGTGATTGAGCTTGAAAAAGGTAACTTGTGTGCCTTAGCCAAGGCACAAGCTTCACATACCCTTTCCTCCTTTGCCAAAGATCTTGGAAGGCCGAGAGCAAGCTCCTCCTTGCACATAGCTTCCATGGACTTGGTGTTGATGTGACCAAGCCTCTTGTGCCACAAGTCAAATGTGGTCATCTTGGTATCCTCAGCTACCATCACAACTTGGTTAGGATTTACAAAAGCATCAAGCTTAAATAACCTCCCAAACCTTGTTCCCCTTGCTATGATCATCCCACTTTTCTTGATGTTGCATACATTAGTAGAGAACTCCACAATGAAACCATGATCTAAAAGTTGGCCAACACTAAGCAAATTCTTAGTGATGCTAGGAATGAAGAGAACACCATCTATCTTAGTCTTCTTGGAGGATCCTAAGCAGAATGGATCCCACACCTTCAACTTTACATTTATGATCATTTGCTGTAAAAATGGACTTTATAGGTCCTACATAAGGTGTGAGTTGAGAAAAATACTCCCTTTTACCCGACATGTGGGAGCTAGCCCCACTATCTATCCACCAAGGATCTTCACCTTTGACATTTGATGATGAAAAGGTTGACATCATGAGTGAGTCCTCATGATAGCTCTTTTCCTCCTCTTGTAAAATGTTGGCTTGGCTTTGATCTTGCTTCCTCTTGAGGCATTCCGAGGCGTAATGCCCCATCTTGCTACAATAGTAGCACTTTATCTTAGATTTGTCCTTCTTGGGCTTGACTTGTGATGATGAGGATGTGGATCCTCCTTGATCTCCATCCTTTTCTTGCTCCCTTTTGAATGCTCCTCCCTTGGTCTTTGCTTTGCCTTTGCTCTTGAAAAATAAGTCTTTGTCATCACCATCATTGATGGAGAGCCTCTCCATCCTTGATTTGATATGAGCCTTCCTACTCTCCTCGGCCATCAACACACTTTGAAGGTCTTCAATTGTAGGCAAGTTTCCCATGATGGCATAGCTTTGGACAAGGTTAGTAAAATCACTACATAAGCCATTCAAAACTATTTGCACAAGCACACTCTCTTTAATAGGTTCACCAACATAAGTAAGCTCTTTGTTCGAATCTTTTACTCTCAAAACAAATTGATGTCCACTCTCACTCCTCCCTTGGAAGCATTAAAGAACTTGGTTCTTGTGGGAAAGTAACCTTGAGGTATTCTTGGACTCATAGATCTTTTGAAGAGTCTCCCAAGCCTCTTGGGCTGAAATACATGCTCCTACTTCTTTGAGCAAATCATTTGCAACATTAATATTAATACAATGAAGTGCAAGCTTGCACCTTCTTTTGTATTTAGTTGCTTCTTCTGGATGGATTGGCTCATCTTCCTGCTAACCAACACAAGCATCAAGTTTGAACACTTTACCTTGCCTCTTCCCTTTTGCAATCAATTCATCCTCCTCCTTGATCAAACAAGCATCACCAACAAACTCCACCTTGAATCCCTTGTCAAGAATTTGACTCACACTAAGAAGGTTCTTAGTAATAGATGGAATAAACAAAACATCATTCAAATTCACATTACTATCAGTAGAGAGGGAAATAGGAATTGTCTTGATCCCTTTGATTGCACACTCACCATCATTGGCCGTGTAGATCACCTTCTTGTCACCATCAAATGCAATCAATGATGAATAATACTCCTCATGAAATGTCATATGTGATGTAGCTCCACTATCAATCCACAAAGAATCAATATCTCCATGATTAGCCAACAAGCAAGATGGCATAACAAAAGCATCATTGGAAAGTTGTTCATCAACGCCATCTTCATCAAGAGTTAGATTGGTTTGCTTCTCACCTTGATCTCTCTTCTTCTTGAAGCAATCACTTGAAAAATGTCATTTGACTCCACCATAGAAATATTTTAGCTTGGATCTATCTTTTTTCTTGCCAACAAAAGTAGAAGGCTCACCTTGTTCTTGCCCTTTTGACCATTTGCTTTTGCCTTGCCCTTGAACTTGTCTTTTGAGAACATAGCTTCCTCCTCTCCAACTTGAGATGTACAAGATGATCCTTCTCTTGCTTGGAGTCTAAACTCTTCAGCCACCAAGACCTCTTGCAAGTCCTCCATACTTGGTGATGTCTTTTGAATAGCAAAACTTTGCACCAAATTAGCATAATCATCCAACAAGCCATGAAGAACACCTTGAACAAGCTCCACATCATTAATGCTTTCACTAATACATGCTAGTTCATCACTCAAAGATTTAACTCCAAAACAAAAGCATGAGCACTTTCATTCTTTTTTTAAAGACTTTGAAAATTTTGCCTCATTAGGGTTAGAACCCTAGATATAGACCCAAACTCATAAACCTTCTTCAAGACTTTCCAAGCTTCACTAGATGTAGTGCACTTACCAACTTCTTTGAGAAGTTCATTAGTCACATTCATCTTGATCACATGTAGAGATTTCTTTGCCTTCTTGTCAAATCTCAATTGCTCTTGAGGTGCCAAAAGGTCTCTCCTCCACACCTACATCAACTCATTCATCTCTAGCAAAGACTCCATCCTCACCTTCCAAGTTGAATGATTTGTTGAGGTAATTGCCTTCCAACATGAAGCCATTTGAGGTTGCCATGTTGCAATGATTGACCACCTCTTTGAACATGTTCCAATGCACTTAGCACTCTCTTAAAAATCAGCAAATGAAACCCAAAAAGAGATCACAAAGATTTGGAAACAATCTAGCCTTTCCTTTTCTCTCTTTTAGCAAATCCTAGCACATATAATGTTGATTTCTTGATCACAATAGATCTAAACACAATAAGATGAACTTTTGCTAACACCTAAGATTGAATCACACTTTAAGGTTCTTCCAAAAATGCAAAATATTGAATCAAGCAAAAATCTACAAAAGTTAGAATCTTGATACATCAACTAGTAGAATGTTACATCCACAATCATGAGCAATTTTTATCTCCACATTCCAATAAGTGGTTTCAAAAATCGGCCTACTCCAAGTGGTTTGACCTAAAATGATGCTTAGATCACAAAGATCCACTTTCTATACTTGAAAAATGCAAAATTTGAACTAGAAACACCTCCAAATCCACATAGAATTTATGGTGCCCTCAAATTTAACACTAGATTTGGCAAATACTCCAACTTTAGCTTGTAACTTGCTCTGATACCTAGTGAAAAAATCAAATCCAAAACATACTTGATGGATCTCTAAGATCTTGACCAAATTTGGTTCCGTTGAGAAGTGAGAGGGGACAACAGGCTGCATGCTTTGGACGTCTGAGAAGCCTGAGCCTAACTGTTATGGCCATATTCAGTAAAGGACCTGGAATAGTCCTAATATGGTAGACCAGCCCTCCAGTATTCGAGATTATTGGTCACGCCTAGATTTAATTCCACATCGAGGCCTATTGGCGACTAATGACCTTGAGAGGACCCAAACACTCTAATTGAGACATATGGAGTAGTGAATGTACATGTGACTGATATAGGCAGGAGGTATGCATGAAGAGCTATGACCAATTTATAGTTGACCTGCATGGGGATTGTATGTGCTCATGCACAAGATCCTACTCTCTATATATTGAGGTAGTGATTATTCCGTCGACGACTTGGTCTAGGTTACCTGATGAGCTCTTTTCCTCTAGCTGTCACATTAGTGCTTGTGTACAAAGTTCAGTCTAAATCTCCAGTTTTGTAGGAGACAAATAAATCTATTAAGATACAAATAGATGCTGATTTGTTGCATATGATATTAGAAATGAAGCTGTTAACTCATTAGAGTAACTGCAGTACTCTGGTTTAAGTTATGATTGTCTGAGACTTGATGGATCTCCTAGAGATTTTAGATGATTGAATTGTGATATTTTAGAATATTTGCATATTCTAAGAATATTTGTACCAAGAAGTATTATTTTCTACAAGAAATTGAAATGGAATTTCTTTAGCTTTTGGATTTGATCTCTAAAATAAAGAAGTTAATTCACCCAGTGGTTCATGTAATTTGGATTACATGAAGGTTGTAAAATTGTATAGACCAAATTGACCAAGAAATAAAGGCTATCCAGTCTTCCTCTCTAATTGATGAATTATGAGTGCAAGTATCATTACCTGAAGACAAGAAATGAAACTGTAGAGCAATGCTAACAGTTTGATATGCAGGTTTAAGAAATAGAATCTAATGATGAACCATTTGATGGTATGGCTTCTAACCTTTTCCTAAGGGTATGTGCAGGTACTAAGAAGACTACCTGAAGAAGAATTCAAAGAAGCTTCTTAAAGCTTAAAGACGATAACTGAAGAAGGCTCAATCGAGTCTATAAAGAAGGCTCACTCGAGTCTATAAAGACTGGGAGAAGAAACCAAAGGATTGATCACCCTTTGTGTCACACTCCACTATGATTGAGGATGGGCAACCTCTAGAAAAAAGAGCCTAGGAATTGATGAAAATTATGCAAGGTAAGATGGACATATACAAAGCCTTTCCCATGACATGAAAAACACTTGGGTGGATCCCAATGTTGTACACAAAGAAATATTCAACTTAAAAGTGACTAACATTGAATGTTAGGCTACCTACCTTCTATCCTTATCAATATGTAACTTACCTACTTTTCCACATGGCTTGAAAGCAATAGGACACCTAGGAAAATGCACCCTCCTACTCTTCTCCTTTTGCTCTAACTAAGTGATAAACACTCTCTTATACCTATACACCTCACCCTCTCACTTTACTTATCCTAGAGTCTCCCTTACACCTCTCACACTTATTTTGGACACCTCAGCCACTTCCTAAAGACTACACATTCCCTATAAAAGGACTAACTCGCCCCTCTCCCTCATTATTCATCTCCCATTCATTTCTGCTTTGCCTCTTGCTCTTGCTTGTGTGTGTGTAGGTGCTTGGAAGAAAGCTTGGAGCTATGGCTTGAGGAGGATCTATCAAGCTTGGAATGGAATCACTTTTTGGAACCACTTTCACACACACTCACTTTCTCCTACCTCTTTCATCTCTCTCTCTCTCTCTCTAAAACTTTCACACCATCCATAAGACTGATGTCCATGCATGTCACACCATCCATGACTTGATGGCTATGCATGTCACACCATCCATGACTTGATGGCTTTGCATGTCACGCCATCCATGACTTGATGACTTTGCATGTCACATCATCCATAACTTTTTGGTCATGCATGTCTGATTTAGGAGTTGCATGTCTGATTTGGGAACTTGCATGTATGAAATTGAAGTTTGCATGTTGAAATTGAAGCTTGCATGTCAAATTGGATTCATGCATGCCATACCTACTGATGTCAAATGCCTATGCATGTTCCTTGATCAGTAAGTCCTTGCATGTCATAAGGAACCACTTTTCTTGGTATAAGATTCTTTAAGATCCAAAATTTGTAAACTTTTGGTTGATGTAAAGATCTAAGAATCCATCTTCCCAAAACCACTGTATATGTAATTGGCCTTGGGCCAATTGATCTTACATAATTTGAAAAGAAAAATCCTTCGGTGGGGGGGGGGGGGGGGGGTCCCCATCTTGACCCCTCAGCAAGTCTCTTGAATGAATGATTTTGTGATTGAATGTTAAAGCTCTTCCCTAAGTTTTTGAGTTCTTTTTCAAGTTCTATTTAACAGTGTTATGATGACTTGTTTTTTTTTTTTAAGTCACAACTTCTAATGTCAGGACTTTAGAAATAGTAGAACTTCAAGTTCACAGCTTTGGTATCAGAGCCAAGGTCTATTATTTTTTTCTTCCTTTCTTTGTGAAGTTGATGTGAGGTCCATGTGTATTCATTCTTGAATCAAATGCCAATATATAGGACTTTGTATGTTTACTTTCAAATAGATTTTCCTTCCGCTCAAATTTCCTTTTTCTTACAAGATCTCTTTAATATTAGAGCTAATAGACTCCATTTGGGGGATCCTCAAGAGTTGGATCTCCAACTTGCTTTCTATTTTAGAGACAATACTTTGTTAATGCGAGCTTCTATCTTCCTTTTTGGAGAATGGCATTTCTCTAAATCTTTAGTCTATTCGTACTTTTTGCCTTGAGCTTGTGTATCACAGGTGAATTCCAAAAACTCCAATCAAAGATGGTTAGCTCCTCACGAGGCTCTTCAAGCTCCTCTTCATCTATGTCGTCATCTCCTCATGTTTCCTCCAAGTCAACTTCCTCTACTTGATCTAGGAAAAGGAGGTTTGCTAAGATTGATAATAAACTTTTTAACTTTTCTAAGTTTGATGGAGATAGTAGCAATGAAGAGAGTTTGCTTGCCTGGATTCAAAATCTTGATACTTTCTTTGAGAAAAATAGATACTCAAATCATTCTAAGATTTGATTTGCAATGTTACATCTAGATAAGTATGCATCTCTATGGTGGGTGAAATCTAATCACGATTTTAGTTGCATGGGACATCTTTAGGCAAAAACAAAATGAGAAGGTAGTTGAGTATGTAAAAAGATTTTGGGAGTTGCTTTTGAAAGTTTAGACTTTATATTCCATTTCCAAGAAAGAACATAAAAGAAAGTTCTATTCAGGTTTGCATAGAAGTATACAATATGGCTTAGATCTAGTACAAGCTGATACTTTGGAATAAGTAATATATTATGCTACCAGAATTGAACTGCAGGATAATCATCAAAATGGAAGCGGAAACAAAAGGAAGGAACATCCCACCACTCAAACTCCAAAAGAGAAGACTCAACGCCTTTCCAAAGAACAAGTGCGGGCCTATCGCAAGGAAGGAAGATGCTTCAAGTGTGGGGAAAAGGGAGACCTTTTCTTCAAATGTCCACTCAAAGATACCAAAGCTTCAAGTGCAGACAAAGGAAAGCAGGTTGCCGTACAAAGCATTGAAGACACTCAAAACCACGATCTCCTCAAGACATGGGGACAAGTCCATAACAAACTCTATTTAATTCTCTTTGATGCAGGCTCCTCTCATAATTTCATCTCTTTTAAACTTGCACAAGAGAGAGGAGTTGGTTCCTTCTCTAAATCTATGCTTAAAGCTAAAGGTGCTTTTGTTGATGGTGATGCAAACATTTACCTTGTAATTGGAAAACTTAAGTTTCAAATCTCCTTTACTATGAACCTACAGAATTCATGGTAGGTCCTTTACAGGGAGTAGATGTAATCTTAGGCATGCCTTGGCACAAAATGCACAACCCTCTGGTGGACTATAATAAGCATTTAATTTCATGGAAGCACAAGGGTAAAGATGTTAGTGTGCATGCAAGACAGAGTGACAAAACAGTCCCTTTGGTAAGCCATATTCAAGTATCAAAGGTACTAAAGAAAGTAGTATTTTCTTATTTGTTGTTTGTTCAAAGTATGGATGATGATGTTGATGGAAATACGCATTCTTTGGACAATAATAGAAAAGACTTTTTACTAAAGTATTCTTCTTGTTTTTAAGATGAGCTACCAAAATCTTTACCCCCGGAAAGACATGAAGATCATACGATAGACATTATCCCTCCCTATAGGGTAAGCCATTCTCAACAAGAAGAAATTTCTAAACAAATTATTGATTTGTTAGAGAAAGGTCTTATAAAACCCAGTAACTCCCTCTATTGCTCTCCTGTACTTTTGGTACAAAAGAAAGATGGGAGTTTTAGGATGTGTGTGGACTATCGTGCTTTAAACAAGATTACAGTTAAGAACCATTTTCCTATTCCAAGAATAGATGACATTATGGATAGGATAAATGGATCTTGTATCTTTAGTAGAATTAATTTGACAAGTCGATACCACCAGATCAGAGTAGCACCCGAAGATGTCCATAAAACTGCTTTCAGAACTAACTCTGGCCTTTATGAATTTTTAGTGGTACCTTTTGGTCTTACTAATGCTCCCGCAACATTCAATAGAATGATGCAACGAATCTTTCGACCTCATAAACGTTTTGTGGGAACATTCTTTGATGATATCTTAGTCTTCAGTGCAAATGAAGAAGAACATAAAAGACATCTAGATATCGTCTTTAGAACCCTACAAGAAAACTCACTTCTCATAAAAGGTAAGAAAAGCGAATTCTTTCTAGAAAAGATACACTTTCTAGGACATATGATTTCAAAGGAAGGAATCCAAATGGACCCTTCAAAGATTAAAGCCATACAAGACTGGCCTGAACCAAGAAATATTCATGAAGTTCGGGCTTTCCTAGGCTTATGTTCCTATTATAGAAAGTTTGTTCGCCATTTTGCTCATATAGCCTCACCACTACATGAACTCACTAAGAAGAGAGTAAAATTTCATTGGTATAAGAAGGAGCAAAATGCCTTTGATACTCTGAAGCATGCACTTACCACTGGACCTGTTCTTATCATTCCCGACCTTCGTAAACCTTTCTTTGTAGAAGTGGATGCAAGTTTAGACTGTATTGGGGCAGTCTTAAACCAAGAAGGTCATGGTGTAGCCTTTGAAAGCAGACGACTCCCTTACACCTCTCACACTTATTTTGGACACCTCAGCCACTTTCTAAAGACTACACATTCTCTATAAAAGGAAATCACTTTCTGGAACCACTTTCACACACACTCACTTTCTCCTACCTCTTTCATCTCTCTCTCTCTCTCTCTCTCTCTCTCTCTCTATCTCTCTCTCTAAAACTTTCACACCATCCATAAGACTGATGGCCATGCATGTCACACCATCCATGACTTGATGGCTATGCATGTCACACCATCCATGACTTGATGGCTTTCCATGTCACACCATCCATGACTTGATGACTTTGCATGTCACATCATCCATAACTTTTTGGTCATGCATGTCTGATTTAGGAGTTGCATGTCTGATTTCGGAACTTGCATGTATGAAATTGAAGTTTGCATGTTGAAATTGAAGCTTGCATGTCAAATTGGATTCATGCATGCCATACCTACTGATGTCAAATGCCTTTGCATGTTTTTTTCTGGATCAGTAAGTCCTTGCATGTCATAAGGAACCACTTTTCTTGGTATAAGATTCTTTAAGATCCAGAATTTGTAAATTTTTGGTTGATGTAAAGATCTAAGAATCCATCTTCCCAAAACCACTGTATATGTAGTTGGCCTTGGGCCAGTTGATCTTGCATAATTTGAAAAGAAAAATCCTTCCGGGGGGGGGGGGTGGTCCCCATCTTGACCCCTAGTTCTCAAAGGTGATGAATTTTTGTTTTGGAGTAGATCAACCCATTTGGAAGATTTATAGCTCAGTGTATCTTTTGGAATTTGAATTAGTATTTATGAGTAGAGGCAAGCAATTAAAGATTTGTTGCATCTCTGAGTACTTATTCAGATGGAAAGATCAGACTAAGAATAATGGTTCATGGGTAAGATTTGAAAGCTTAAGGAATAGTTTCATGTTTTCTTTTTCCCGTTTTGAGGACAGAACCTGTTTAAGGGAGGAACATCAGTGATTTCAAAGAGAAAATTCTTATGTGAGAATGATCTGTAGGCCAGTGGTTAGTATTTACATTAATAGTAATGCTAACAGTTGAAACCAGTGGTTAAAATTTGTTTAGGGTATTTGGAGAGGTTATGAGATATAGATCCGGATCCCTCAATGTATCTCATAAATTTCAAACCCTTAAAAGCTATTTCTCTTTTGATTTTAAACCTCTACTTTTTAGAAATTTCTTAAATACAAGACAATTGGATTGAGATTCATATAATTCCTTCCAGTGTAGAACTAGGTTCTGAAAGACTGTTTAAGCTATATAAATTCATGCTTCCATTTCAGGTTTGTGAATATAGCTCAAAATCAAATGATGTTTTCAATTGATTAAGTGGAATTTAGACTTCCTGAGCCCAAATTGTTATCTCTATTTGATAGTTGATTATTGAGAGTAGTGTTTATATCACTCGGGATAAGATATTTTATGATTCTAAGGAAAAAGTCCGGTTTGTAATAGTATTGAATACTCATTACTAACTTTTTCAAATCTTTGATATCTTATACGTTGTCTCCTGGGAACTTTCATGGGATTAACCAGTTGCATAGATTTCTTTTGTGGAATCCAGTTTGTGTGCAATGGTGGAACTATCCAGTGGGACAGATAATCTAGTGGGATAGAGGAAATCTCTAGTGATTATTTTGAATAATCTGGAACTAGAAGAATTTTGGGGATAATGAGCTATGAGATATTCATGAATATGGGAAGTGTTGGTAAAGATTAAATTAAGATTCACTGATTGGCTACCAAGTACCATTTAGTTATGGATTGGATCAGTGGAATAAAGCTTTAATTTGAACCTTTTGTCCGAAGATGTCTGTATAAGTCAGCCTAATCTTGGTTTGTACACTAAGATCTGAAGTAGGTTGAAAGATCGAAGGAATTTTGTTGATAAAAGTAGGATGGTTGGAAAACTTGTGATGTGAAATTATTCACTTCAGAGATTTTCCAAGTATGTTATTTACTCAAGAGAAATAGAATTTTCTGTAGCTGAGTTACAAGATTCTCAGTCATATATGTGAGTAACACATGCGGATTTTGGAGGAATCTGCCAGATAATGATATATGTGTTTATGTACTGGGTCATAGTGAGATTTTTCTCATATGTGCACGATTAATCTTGTGTGGATCTGTTATGTATTCCTAGTTGCACTTAACCTAGTTGTTGAACATAGACATGTGATCAAGTATTGTTCTTGACAATTACTTGCAGAGAATTCGAGATTGTTGGTCACGCCTAGATTTAGTTCCACATCGAGGCCTGTTGGTGACTAATGACCTTGAGAGGACCCAGACACTCTAATTGAGACATATGGAGTAGTGCATGTACATGTGACTGATATGGGCAGGAGGTATGCATGAAGAGCAGTGACCTATTTATAGTTGACCTGCATGGGGATTGTATGTGCTCATGCACATGATCCTACTCTCTATATATTGAGGTAGTGATTATTCCGTCGACGACTTGGTCTAGGTTACCTGATGAGCTCTTTTCCTCTTGCTGTCACATTGGCATGGCTTGGGGGCTAGATCCAGGAGGATTCTCCAAGAGAGGGGTCTAGAAATGGTTGGGTGGTTTTGCTCCACAGTCTCTCTTGTGTTTTCCTATCCTCATCTTAGGGGATTGTCCTTAGTGCTCTTTATACTAACCCATTAGAAGACAAGGAGGGTATCAAATCTGCAGCAAGAGTAGAGGTAGGGTCCACCGTAGGAAGAGGACAACTGGCCAACTGCAAGGGGGAAAAGATCAAGGGGTCAGGAGGATGGAGAGCAGAGAGGGGTTGCAACCACTAAAAAGGAGGACATGAGCACATGAGCAAGAGGGGGAAGTTCAGTAAAGGCTAGGGAGTGTAGAACAACTCTTTCCAACTACTCAACAAGCAAAGAAGAGGAAACCACAGTAGAAAAAGGAGATGAGGAGGTGAAGAAAAGAGCGAGAAACGAGAAGGAAGGAGAAGAGGGTTATAATGGAAGGCAAGGGAAGGAGGCCGAGACGCCCGAGGGGGTCCATTCCCAGCCCCAAACCCAACGGGGTTGGCTCAGTTGGTTGGCTTGGCATCCAAAGTTTCTTTGGTCCCAGGTTCGAGCCTCCCCTTGGAAACCAAGAAGCATTCCCAGCCCCAACACGTGAGAAAATCATGGTGATGAGAGGAGCCGGGCAAGTAGCGACCTTTTACCCTTTTGAGTGTTACATGTTATAGTTGGATCTCCAAATTATTAGCTAAATATACCACTAGAGTGCCTTCCTGCCAGATGTGCAATAAAGTCCGTTTAATAGTTTTTAGTAGTTCATAATAATCGTGCCTCGTGGATCGTGCGCCTGCGCGGAAGATCATCGTCGTCTGCTGCTATTTATTCGCTTTTCGAATTCTTATGCCATCTGCTTTATTCTTCTTTTTGTGCTGATTTATGTACAAAGACACATTCGCCATTCTGTTCTACAGCAGCAGGGAAAGAGAGGTACGAGCGCTCGTCTTTTTTCTCAGGATCCAGTGGCAGCTGCTCTGCAAATTTCTCATTAAACTCTCCGCTATTGCTGCTGCTGATGCTGCTGCTGTTGCGAATCGAATGGAAATCTCTTCACGCTCCAGTTTCCAGTATAGTAATGTTTCTTCGGCCACCAGGCAGCAGCAGCAGCCCCGGCCCAGGCCTTTAGCATCAGATGCTCTGCCTCTGCCAGTCGGCCTCACCAACAAAGTCTTCTTTGTTCTGTTTTTCTCTGCTACCTATTACTTGCTCAAAAGGTGGCGTGAGAAGATCACAAACTCCACGCCTCTGCACATGCTCAGCCTGGGTGAGCTCTTCGCCATCGTTGCAGAGTTAGCTTCCTTCATATACCTCATAGGCTTTTTCGGAATCGACTATGTTCAGAATTTTATAAGCAAGAACAATGATGGCGCCTGGGATTCTGATGATGAAACCGAAACAATTGCTTCAAAAGTTGCTCAGAAAAGCATTGCCAAGCCTCAGATTATTTTAGCGGGGAAACAGTTGCAGGAGTTCTGTGACGAGGCGATTGCATCTGCTGTGAGCAGTGGGCAAATCGCCTCATATCTGTTGGAAGCAGAGCTAGGGGATTGCACACGGGCTGCCTCTGTTCGGCGGAGAGCTGTGGAGCTCTCAACTGACAGATCATTAGAGGGCCTACCCATAGCAGGCATGGATTATTCATCAGTTTTAGGGCAATGCTGCGAAATGGTCATCGGTCATGTTCAGATCCCAGTTGGTGTGGCTGGCCCATTGTTGCTCGACGATTTTGAGTACACTGTTCCAATGGCCACTACTGAAGGTTGTCTCGTTGCCAGTACAAACAGAGGATGCAAGGCAATATACCAGTCCGGGGGAGCAACAAGTATATTGACAAAGGATGGAATGACTCGAGCCCCCGTTGTGCAATTTTCAAGCGCAAAACGAGCAGCTGACCTTAAATTTTTTGTTGAGGATGACAGGAATTTCGACACTCTCTCGGTCGTTTTCAACAGGTGAAGAGTTATCTTATCTTCTACTACAGCTTGGAGATATGCCTGGTCAGAGCATTCTAGTAGAATGACAATAATTCTGCTTTCATCTATTTCTCTTTTCTTTCTAACCTTATTCAAACATAAATCCTTCCTTAGTTTCTAGCCTATTCCAGGTATTTTGATATCTTTGTGTTTCTCAAGGTAATTGATTTCTATTTCATTTTGCAGATTATATAAATCAATAGATGTTGAGCTACTAAATTTTTCTAGTTTTAAAAGCTCTAGGCTTCATCTTTGGGGTTGGCTGTGACTGTTTTTATTTCGTATTTTTGTGTGTGCATTATATTCTATACACATTGTGTCTTTCCTACTGTTGGTTGCCACATTTATAATATGTCTACCTTTCAAGAAAAGTTGTAGAAAATGTCCAAGAAGTCAGATGGTATAGTTGACAAACTCAATCAGAGAAAAGCACAATGTGCAGCTTGTTTAGGTCAATATGTTGCTTCAAATTCTACTCCCGTTTGTGGTTGACACATAGGAACGAATATATCTACTTAGATGCAAGTATTAACATATGAGATAGATGCATAGTTTCTACATATGAGGTACAAGCACAAGATCAGTTGTTACACTCTAGGAACTGGAAACTCCTCTTCCCAAAATAGTCAGTTTGTAAAATGGTTCTCCTCCAAAGTTTCCCACGGCATAGGTGCCTTGGGCCTGGGTGCCGTGACAGGTGCAGTACCACGGCACATGTGCCATGGTACGGCACCTGTTTGTTTGTTTGTTTCTTTTTTTGGGTTTTTCATTAAAAAATGACTTAAAAAAATTTTAGAAAGGAAAAGAAAAAACAGGTGCCGTGGGCACGTGTGCCATGGTACGGCACTTGGAACTTTGTTCTCCTTCCATCCATAGGCAAGCCTTTAAGCTCACTGCCTGCTATTATGGTCCGAGGGCACTTGGCGCTCATGTGGGTGATCAGTCCACTTGGCCTACCAAGTCTACCCTACTGACCCAAGAATATAGTGTCTTAATGGTATGCCCCCTGTTGCCCGCCATACACATTCGGCTATGAGACCACATTGGTACTGGCTTGCTATCGCACATTTTTAAACGCTTCAAAATCTCGTTCAGGTACTTTTTTTGTGTTAGTGCGAAGCTATTACGTCTTTGCCAGATTTCCACTCCCAGATGCGCAAGTCCCAGATGGATTCGAAGGTGAAGATACATTCGAAGAAGATCCAAAGGCGAAGCTTCAAGGCAAGTCAGTGCTATCTGTGGGATCAGTTCATGTTGCTTCTCAAACCACAGTGCCGCCGGTCTCTCTTGATTCTGGTGACATCCTAGGGATTCATACACACCTAGGGCTGATGATCCAGAACATGATAGAGGGGAAATCTACCATGGAAAAGCGTATCTCAGATCTTGGCTCCGAAAATACGTTTATCAGCCAAAAGTTGATATAGACCAATAAGGAGCTAAAGATCGCAAAACATCACGAAGGAAAGTCTGAGGCCGATCTCAAGAAGGCCAAACAGAATGAAGAAGCACTGGAGAATTATGTTGCACAGCTCCAGAATGCCCTCATTACAGCTCAGGAGAAAGTTGATAAAGCCGTCCAAGATGCCAGGCAGCAAGTCATCCTCTTGCAGGGTCATTTGGATATGGCTCAGCTAGAAAAGGAGCGAATTCTTAAGGAGCTGGATGCGGTAGCCGAGGAGCGAGATAATCTGCTACACACCCCTGTACTAGATCGTCCTTTCCCCCAACATGAGATCAACTACTTGTTTAGGAAGGTCGAGACTTATCGTCAAGCTTTAGCATCCACGGAATTGGCCAAAGCAAAATCGATCATCAAAGAATATGAGCAAGTAGCGGCCAATGTCCTCCAGTTGACTCCTCAAATCACCATGCCGGTCATGCCAGCTTTCTCACCACCACCGCAAGATCAAGGGCAGGATGACGCGGGCATAGGTCAGATGGAGTTCTAACACTATTTTAAAAACTAACACTTCGTTATCCTCAAGTTCTCTCCCTCACACAAAAAGAGAGCATTAGTAAACACAATAGTAGATTTGTTCAAAAGTTAGGAAAAAATTAAAAAAATCTTTGTAAATTTGTTGAAAACTAGGGAAAAAAAAAAAAACCTAAGTTTCTTTAATAATTCCATTACATTCATTGAAAATCCATTTTATGTGGTCGTTTGAAATGAACAGTTTCGAAACAGAGTTTCATTAAATGAAATGTGTTTCAGTGAAACTTTGCTGATGTCTTTGTACATGACATCCAGCCATCCTATTACCTCTCCTGTTTGGTGCCCTAAGAAAAATGTAGGGCCTTGCCAATGTGCTAGATTTTTATAAAATAGCTTACTACCTGCCACATGGACCTGCTGTAATTAAGTAGGTACTTTGGGAGTCTACATTAATTACTAAGGCTTTAAGTACCATAGAAAAACAATAGAATCTTTACATGTCATAAGTGAGGACACCTAAGTTGTGGCTTGTTACTAGAGACTTCTGTTTCTGCAAATATTGATATATCAATTTGTGAGAATCCTGATCTATTCTTGGAAGTTTACTTAAGTAAGATAAAACTTAGAAGCTGTGAGTTTCCTTTGATCGATTATGACCACTCTTTATGCCTACAGAAGCATGATATGTGGGATTTGCGTTTGTGGAGGCATTTGAGTGTAGATGCACTGAATTGATTTATGTTCACCTGATATTGTTTTTACATATACACATCATAACCTCAGTCTGATACTAGTGAATGTGGAGCTGAATTCCAGAACTAGTAAATTTGCAAGGCTGCAAAATATATACTGCATCTTAGCGGGGCGAAACCTTTATATGAGATTCAGTTGCAGCACAGGTGATGCCATGGGCATGAATATGGTTTCAAAAGGTGTGCAGAATGTATTGGACTACTTGCAACATCTTTTTCCTGACATGGAAACAGTTAGTATCTCTGGTAAGTGATATTGTTTTGTGCTAGTCATTTTCTGGGTAGCTTTGGCATCTGCAATTTTTTATGTTTTTACGGGTGGTTTTCACAAACTATAAAAAGGGCTACTTCAAACTGCAACAAAATTGTCTAGAAGATGCTCAGGTGTTTCAGCTACATACGGGGATTTTTTTAACAAATGTTTCTGGATGTTACATTCATTTGTACGTTTAAGCCAAATGGCTATGAGATGAATGTGAGATTCTCTTAAATCTCTTGTACATAAAGCTTAGGAATCACTACTCTAAAGTCTGATTTCAGATTTTTTGCTTATTACTACTGGAACTTGGCATGAAGTGCATCCCAGCAGAGTCCCTCATAAATAGCTGAGTTTTTTTTGTGTCAGGCAATGTTTGTGCAGATAAAAAAGCTACAGCTATGAACTGGATTGAAGGCCGAGGAAAATCTGTTGTCTGTGAAGCTATTATTAAGCAGCAAGTAGTTGCTAAGGTTCTGAAAACATCGGTGGAAGCTCTTGTCGAGCTGAACACAGTCAAGAACCTTGCTGGTTCAGCTCTTGCAGGTTCTATTGGTGGTTTCAATGCACATGCAGCAAACATTGTCTCGGCAATCTTTATTGCTACAGGTCAAGATCCGGCACAGAACGTGGAGAGTTCTCAATGCATTACCATGATGGAAGCCGTCAATGGGAATTCTGACTTGTATGTTTCAGTCACCATGCCTTGCATTGAGGTGAGCTATCACAAGTCACGACATTACCTTGTAATTAAATCCAATCCAAATCTGCATAAAAATATTTTGAATGATTAAAATGGCTTATGCTCGACTAACATAATGAGCTGCCCATTTCAGGTGGGCACAATTGGTGGTGGCACTCAGCTCGCATCGCAAGCTGCTTGCCTGAACTTGTTGGGAGTAAAGGGCTCCAACGCAAGCTGCCTTGGAGCTAATGCTCAGCGTTTAGCAAGGATTGTTGCTGGAGCAGTGTTGGCTGGAGAACTGTCTCTTCTATCAGCCTTGGCAGCAGGCCAATTGGTGAAAAGTCATTTGAAGTACAACAGGTCATGTAAAGATATTTCTGCTGAAGATAAGTAAGAGAGTTGCAGGAATGGTTGGACTCATGTGTCCAGATCCCTGATTTCTTGGTGACCTAATGATGAGGCCTGCAATTCTATTCCAGAAAAAGATTTTTGCAAAGGATACCTCCACCTGTGCTGAGGATATATATTTTCTTTAGTTTTTCTGATTCATGAATTCAGATTGGCTCTGATTAGCACTCTGTAGGCCTCCTGTGTTATTTCCATTTTCACATCAAAGGACTTAATGGTCTACAACTTTGGGGGCAGATCTCATAAAGTTGACCTGTAAAGATTACACTCCATTGTCATGTCGAGTACTGCCCTACTCAACATTGACATATGGTTGTTTCTATGTTGCAATTCGGTTATGTAGCCTTTGTTATGGATAGACTAAAGTCTCTGGAGGGACTTACATGGTGTGAGGGTCCCACCCTTGATTAGGGGCCCAAATACCATGTAAAACCCCTTTCCAAATTTTGCTTTAAATAAATCCAGGCTTTCGATTAAGTTCAAATTTATCTGTGCACTGTTAGTTCTTGTATCTTTCTCTGACATCCTTGCTAGCATTTACATTACTTGCCTTGTTTCTTTGTACTTGGCTTTCTAGATGTTTCCTTATAGGGAATTCCATGCTGACATCTTGATTTTCACGTTAGCATTGTCTAAGAAGCATTATGATGACAACCAATAGACAATAATGGGCAAGACTGGCTAGACTTCAGATCTTTGATAAGCTAAGAAAAATTGGCCAAAACCCAACTTTGCATAAAGCTGTGACTTCAGTAGTTGAAGATATTTGGCAGCCTTTTGGGCCAGACAAAAATATTTGTGCCCAGTTTATTAGCTACCTATCGGATTTTTGGGCTCTTGGGAGCTTACAATAATATCGTTTCAACTTCTAAGCTCCATAATATCGTTTCAACCTCTAAGCTCCATATTTGAATACGCTCGGGTTGATGTCAAACAGAAACTGGATGGCCGTGTAGTCGAGCTGGTTACAAATAACACGAAGCTGTGTACCGAACTGGAACAGATCCGACAAGAAAATCAAGTGGCACAGCAACATATCAAGGCCGAGAAGGCAATAGTCCTGAAGCTCGAAAAACAAGAGGCAGCCCTTCAGGATTATATCAAAGCCCTTTACAAGTTGGTGGTGGACGCAGCTGCCCAGGCCCAACAAGCCACGACTGTAGCTCAACAGCAGCTAACCCCACTCCAGGATCAACGGCAAATCGTAGAGACAGAGAATCAATGCCTAGGAGCGGAGGTAACAGCTCTCCATCAGAAAATAACAGAGTGCTACCAGACGACCGCTCACCCAATATGAGGTAGACTATCTGACCTAGCAGGTGCCAGAAGGGCTAGGATTTCATTTCTTGCCTCCATGAAATAGCCAATAGAAGCACAGGGGCAAGGGCCTCCCCAAGAATAAAAAAACACCTCTTCTACTCCATTTTCATGCTTCATAGAGAGGAGGAGATGCTACCAATTTGGTGTTTGAAGCATCCTCATGTGCTTTGATTTTATTTCTAATGCTCCTTTTGTGAATGCTTTCTAGTTCTTACCACTTTTTGTTGTGTGTATTGGGCTATGTTTTTTAACGTTTTTCCATTAGAGTAATGCTTTAAGCACATGAGCTAACCTCCCTCATTTCTCTTCTGTCTCTCTCTCTTTACATTTTGGACATGTGGTATGGATAGTGTTAGGTGGATGGGCTAAAGTAGTATTAGAGTTAGAAAGGCAACTAATCTACAACTAATATCAGTTAGACATCTATCGTAGCGATCTAACCCTTTTGACAGGCGGAGGGCTACTCACCGACCGTAGCTACACCCTACATAGATATCACGCTCTAATAACATGTCAAAAATGTTGATGGAAGGATTCTTCGATGCATGAATGTACATCTATCAGATTCGAGCTATTGTCAATAAGTTGATGATAGTTGTACTTGATTAGAGCTTCGAAGTTGCACGGATCAACACAATCGATTCTGTATACACACACACACACACACAATTGTTAAAGATGCGAAAACATGAATAGATCGGACAAGTCAGAGCTAGAGCATACAATCAACATTAATTGTCAGTCACGAGAACAATTCAACCTATGAAGTATGTTATTTGCATGTAATGAATCAGACAAAACAGAAAATAAAGCAATCAACAGTACATAGACACAACTCTGTTTGATTGGAAATGATTCAATTAAGTCGGAAGTATGTGTATAGTCTGATTGCATTCAGATGCACGATCTTTCTGAAACAATAATTTGGAACCATAGAAGAAGATCGAATGGTTGCGCTCCGATTGAATGTCTGATCAATTTATCATCTGATTCATAGGGATTTTTTTATCAATTTTTTACGTTGACGTGCTATTGATTATTTATACATGTAGCAATACAATTACAAGAATGCTTAAGCGATAGATTTATGACTTGGATTAAGGCACAACGTGATGTTAGCAATTGCTAATGGATAGAATCTATTCTATTGGAGTTTCTATGAAAATCACGTGTCTTGAAGATAGATGGTCAAATTGACAGTCATCGGTAAAATCGTAATTGGCATGCCATTTTGTTTCAAAATAGAGGAAATTGATTTTAGCATCCTTGATTGTGTGGATTTGAAGCACATAAGGGTTTCTTTTTAGTGATCTCGTCATAGAGTTTGGTCTTCAGCTCCTACAATTTGGAATTGCAAGGGACTCAAGAAGAGAAGTTCTTTTTCACAACAAATTTTTTTTGTAGTCCATCAAGGAAGACAACGATACTTTGGCACAATGTCTATTTGGTGGATGCACACCAGTTGTCAAATACATAATAGTGCCATGTCATATCATTGTAGGCCTAAAGTGGCTCTCTCATGGATCTAACGGATTGTCACTTTAATTTTGTAGTCATCATTGGAGCTTGAATCTACTCTTTGAGAACGATAGACAATGTGATAAATCTTTTTTGTGTAAAGACGAATTCGTCCAGTAACTAATAATCCTTGGTGGATAGACTTTCCTACTAGTACATGCCTTGATGATGAGAAAGAAAGCTTCGACTTGCATGTTAGTGGCAGTTTATCTAGTCATGTCATAGATAGCGAGATTTCTCATGTTGAGTTGGAAATGGGGGCCACATTAGAGACTAGATTGAGAAAAATTAACATTCAATTGAAGAACAAGTACCCATGCATCATCTTTTGAAATTGACTCGCAAGGGCAAAGAGGTAGCAAAATCACCATTGCCCCCTGCAGTGACAGTACTATTAGATGGCATCTGCCAAGCGAGTGCGAGACTTTGTGGAATACATCCCTCCATCGCTTGCTTTGTCAAAGTCTAGCAACAAGGTTGAGTTGCTTTGTTATGGAAGTCTTTCATGTACTTGACACGTACTATTATAAAGTTGTTGATTGGTTTTGTGCTATATATGCCCACATTGATTTTATGTGCGTTGTGTCATATATTCAACATTTTTGGGGACATTATGAATGTTTCCAAATGTGCATCCAAAAAAACTATTGCTAGTGAGATGCAAAATTTGCTTTCGCATCTGCAAGAAGTTTGCAAGAGTACATGGATCAGACGAGGTAAGCGTGTTGGTGCTAGTGCCGATGTGGTTTTGCTAGATTTTCCTATGAATATAGTGCCATCGGAATTTTTTGGCAGTGTTCCATTGTGGAATATAGTTGAGGATGCACTTTTAGAGGCATCCCTCTAGTTCACATCAACTATTCTAGATGACACACGAGTGGTGCATTGTTGGATTTGACCATATTCCACAACTGATAAGATTTGTTAGAAAATGTGGACTGAGAGTACTAAGACATGCTATCCTACATAAATTGATAAGTTTGGCACCATAACTATGCAGATTCAGGGTAGTAATGTAAATTTTGGTGTTGTTTTACAATGCATCACATTTGTGTATTTCAAATAACTTACTTTTTATGCATTGTCTTGTGCATGTGTATATGTTGGGTGTATATATTCAATGTCGCATCGATGTGACTCCCATAGTTCCAATGGGAGATTTTGATACAATCGATGCATCATTGTTTTCAAGCACAACAGATCATTGGGTGCACCACTACCCCACAACAGAACATTTGCTTGATCCGGTGACATCGCAGCCGCTGCAAGGTGGGATGGAGAAGACTCCACATCTCATTCATTTTTCGGTGAAGCTATTTGTAGGGCTTCTGAAGTGGTTGTGGATCCTTTCCTTGGATGCGGCGGGACATTGTATGCATGTGCTAGCATCGGTAGAGGCTATATTGCAAAGGACTACGATCATGCTATCTTGGCTCATCATGCGACAAATAGATATAGGGAATATATTTCGCAAAAGCATTTATTTAACCATGCTCCAAATTTTAGAAATACATAGTTCCATTGTTTGACAATTTAACATTTGTAGTGACGTGCACTTGCACCCACTTGCACTACCCAAGCTGTTAAAGTGGACTTTGATGATGACGCCAAGGAGACGAAGCAATGAGATTTTGATGACTTCCAGAGATGGTTAGTTGAAGAATAAATGATGTTTAACTACATAAGTTAAAGGCAATGTCACGTAGAGATGCATTCAAGCAGAGACACATCGTTCTTGTATTTTTGTGGTTGACAATTGCTATGAAGACACATCTTAGATAGATCCTAGACAAGTTTTTGCTTTTTGAAATATTTTGGGTTTCTTTTTTAGAAAAGCAACTATGACTTCCGTTTTCAACATAAACTTCAATATGTCAGGCCCAAATGATAGTCATACAAAGAGTACATTCGATTCCATAAAAATGATGATCGAAAAAATTTGGAGTTGAAGTGCTTGTGTGCCTAGGAGACAAGCCGGATGACTTGCTTGGAGGGAAGTCACCCACGTCGGGACCCCCGATCTATGGAGTGAGTCTACACTTAGATATGTGAAATGAGGCAGCCTAATGTGTTGACATTTGTTTAGGACTTGTTGAAACTCGTTTCGGTACATAGACCTGGATTTGTCAAAAGTCGTTTATTGCGTAAAGAAGGAGACTATTGTGTTCTTTATCTAGATACAAATTGTAAGTAAAGTTTACGTTCTAAAGTTAGATATAAACTGTGAGGAATGGGCATGAAAGTTCAGTTTTTTGTGTTGCTTTGGGTGAGGTTGATGTTCCTTAGTTAAATACAAGTTTAGGATATTGCCATTTTTTGCACCATGTTAACATGGAGTTCAATGTTTTAAGTTCTATGTAGGTGGAATGTTATGGGACTTTTCGATGATGCTAATTGCAATTGAATATTATGTTCTTAATCTAGATACAATCTGTTACGTCCATGTCTTGTATGTGGGATTCGGAATACTTCCTGACATGGATAGTTGATACCCCAACATATAGGGCTATTAGTTACGCCACATCATTACAGACTTGGCCGGTAATGTAATTAATAATCTTATGAGGGCCCAAGCCTATAATTAGACTTATGGAGGAACACTTGCATGGTGTTTGATTCTCTCATGCATGTAGGTCATGGTAGATCTATGCAAGGTCCTAAAATGTCAAATTTTAACATAACAAATATTGTAAGTGACATTGTACATTTGATTTTCCTATGTGGGGCTATCTGGCTAGTCCAAGTAACCGGTTATGGGACAAGTGCTTGACAGATATGCCGATAGTGGGTCACGTCTCGGTCACTACATATAATATAATAAACTAAATAAACTGTAAATCTAATTTAACTGCACAATCGCATATAAACTTACATAAACGAACTCCGAATTCTAACCGTATGACCTATCCCCAACTTGTAAAAACAAAGATTCCATAGTTTGAAAAATTCACCAGGCTTTCTTACAAATATTCTTTATGTCAATAATGATTCGAGGTGACTATCTTCACCAAATGTCAACTAGAGCAATATCACCTTCCAAACTTGATTCAAATGTAAATTTGAAATACATAAACTTGATAAATGGTCAAATCAAAGCTGTATTACCATTCGAAAATATGTGACTAGAATCACTAACATATCAAGACTTAGGATCTATGACCAAAGTGATTGCACATAACAAAATCTAGACAATGTTAAACGAGCACTTTCATTTAGCAAACAAAATCAAATGACATAAAGATTGAATCAAATACATTTGAAGCTTGTATAGCAATGGATTTGCATCTCACATACTCGTATCAGGTTGTGGGAGCCTCAACTAAATATGAAAAGCTTCTACTATCTAGCTATGGCAGCCAAGCACCTTGTCAATGGGGTCACCTCTCACAAATAAGCTTCAACAAGATTCCAACTCTCTCAATATCAAATATATACAAATAAGTCCCTTACATAATCTGGAGAGCTCACATATTGCCCTAGTAGATAAGGCCCATCTATTCAAAGTACACAATCAATATGACATTGTGCACCCTTAATTAATGGTAACTAGACAATGTTGACTAGTTTCAAGGATCTAACTTCCACCTCATTTTTACAAAAGGAACTTTAATATCTTTGCTTTCTTAAACTTCGAAATTCAAATAATAAGGTGGGAAGTACCATTTTGAATTGAGAAACTAGAACTCAGCCTATGCCTCAAATAGTCAAGCTATGATCTACTATTTTCCAAATTTTGTTCTTGCTTTGTTGTTATTGTTTGTTTCTAAAATTTGTATTTTATTGTCTTTAGAATGATGTTGTCAATGTGAGATAATTGTTCATGATAGAGCCTTGCAATGAGATATTTCTGGTGAGATGAAAGACAACAAATCTATAAAATTTGAAGATGCACTTAAGAGAAAAAGCTTGATGATGGATATATGTTTGAAGGCTTTTGTATATTTCTTGTTTAGGTGTAACATTCTTTTAGTTTATTTTACTCATCGTTTTATTTTGCAAGGGTGTTGATTCTACTTCTTCAGTGGATCGACATAATGATTTGGAGGTGTCTATTTATGTTGACTGATTACTAGAAAGTTATAGTAAATCATATGTTAAAATGAATGTTTTAACTTCAGAAAAGGTTGTTGGTGTAATTTGTTCTTCCATAGATGTCGTCGTTGTTCCTAATTCATCAAATGATGCAAGTAATTCTTTTGTGAAACTTGATTGTGCAAAAAAGCTAGATGATGAAGAAGATTGGCTAGGCCATAATATTTTGAATGTTATGTTGTTCAAGTGTGATTACAAGAGCAAAGATCACTTGAATGCTTCATCCACTATTAGGAATGTTGGTCAATTATATTGGTTTGAAAATTTGCAAAAATGTTCTATCACAATTCATATTCAAGATGTAAATGTGGGAACTGAATCTTGAAGAAACTTTCACAATGATTTTGGGAGTGTGAAAAGGTTCAATGAGTGGAACAAATACTGTAACTGTTGTGGAAAGTCACTTTGAAAAGGTTACATAATTTGGTTATAATTAATCATATAGTCATTGATAGTTCAATTGAACATTGTGGGAGTCAGTGACACTACATTTAGTTATATGATCAATAGATTTTTGAGTAATAATTTGGTATCAAATCTCTAATCAATAATTCCCTGCCCATCTAGGACGGGGTAGGGAAATTATGTCATGTAAAGCATAGTAAAAGAACTAAAAAAATCAGGGTATGTTTTTAACTTCTTGCAAGAATATTAGAGATGTAATACTATGAAAGCATACGAGGTATTTATGTCATGCAGTACTTTGTTTAGGAAAAAGAAAGATATATAATGTCTGAATTGTTGCTTTTTAACTTTTCTCTTGCCAGTATCAGAACAAGAGATCGTATCTCATTACATGACATTACTGTTAAAATATACTGTTTTTTAAATACGATTCTGGCAACATGCCCACCCCGGCGCGGGGATTACAAAAGTATTTTACATGTTAGAGTAGGAATCTTTATCTATCATGCCGAGGAGGTAATCTGTGATTCTCCTTTGCCCCCCAATATTCAGGTTGTCAGCTACACCTCTTCATCTGCAAATCTGAATGGAACACCGTGCAGGAAGTCGATTAGTTTCTATATTTTGATCTTCTTTGAGGCTTTATTATATCAATTCGTATTTGTTATGCACATCAAGTTCTGCTCAGCTCCTACTTATGCTAGTTGTCATTGGCAATTGATTGATACTTATGTTAGCTCACCCCAATTCTGAAAGCTTCAGATGAGATTTTGCATAGTCCTGGAAGAATGCATCTTGATCCTGACAGTTGCATCGCATAAGGAACTCAGACAGGCATTTAAACGAAATTATAGCATGATAATGGAATATTGGTAAGAGAGACAGTCTGTTAAGTATTTTTGCTTTTTGTGTCAAAACTCTTACAACTTACCATTTAAGATCAACCTGTCCAACGAGGACGTAAAAATAACAAGCAAGGGGCCAGTTTGCCGCTAAGCATAATGAAACTTTTAAGACTTGAAGTTTAGCTTTAAAACGTTACCTTAGCGTATCGCTCCACGTATCGACTAAGCTTTGGATCTTCAAGCAGAGCTTTGTCAGATGGAAGCTGGATAAGGCCTTTTTTTCGGCCCTGAAAGGAGTTCCCTGGAAGAGATCACACAAATTTATATCTGTTCATAAACTGGAAAGGCAGGAACAAACAAGTTAAGGGAACTTAGAGAGTTGAAAACAAATCTGGAGACTAGTATGAACCGGAAAGGCTTGAACAAACAACTTATAAGGACTTCCAAAGTGAAAGAAATATCTGCTGAGAATTACTTGTAGTAAGAATTGTCGAAATGAAGGGGGGTCTTCGTCCAAGGGCCTTCGATTCCAGATCGATCCTTGTGGCATCGTCCCTAATTAACAGGAGCAAAGCCACAAAGCAGATAGGTAGAGATTTACAATCAAAGAAGCCTGTAAAGTGCCTAATGTACAGATTGCGAAATGTATTACCAATGTATGGCCTCCAGATAACGCTACAATATTCTTGTCACTAAGACCCATGCGTTCAAAAACGTCCCGCAATTGGTGAGGTCCTGTGCATACAAGAACTCTTTGAGCTACTAAACTCATTTTTAAAAATTTAAACTAAGCTGATCTATAGTTAATAGGAATCGCTCACTTGAATGACGTCGACAAGACCATTACGTACCACTGGTGGGCTGAGGAAGACGCCCGTCCTCTGGACTGTCGACTTTATCCTGCGATTCAGACATCCTTGTGCACTTTAGAAAGGATCTGCACTATTTCCACTCGTTTGAAAGTTTATCTAAAATATCATTTCTTTTGTCTCTTATATCATCCCGCAACAAAGTATCATATCTAATAAGTGTATATCAATTTGCAACTAACAATGTGTTGTGGTGATATTACACGTTCTTCTGATCGTTGAATAGATTACTCTCAGGAGCAATTTCATGCTCTGTCGTGATTATCGTCCCCATTACCTGCCTTCCTGGATGAAAAGGTATATAGGTCCTCCTGCAGCCTCAACTGCAGCAACTCCAGCCAGCTGCAAATCAATTTCAGACTAAGTTTTTCAGGATATTGTTAGCAGAAGAGAGAGTTTTGTCGGATACGACAGCAGGCTTGACTCATAGAAAATATTTCATGTACTTCGTCGGTTTTTAATTTATCCACATACGATGCGCATTCCAACAAGAACTGAGCAGCAACTATAGTGAGCGAGGAACTGAGGAGGTAGGAAAGAGCCTTCTAACTCAGAAAACTCGGCGAACCGGCTTTAGCCTTCATTGCATTTTTATCACAGCAAAGTACATATAAGGTGGGCGATTTACCTGGTAGAAATCTGCGTATGTTAAATATTGTAAATTGCTGTTTGATAGGTTCTAAAAGTGTAACAGCGATTTCCAGTCCCTTATTAGACCCACGTGACAACTCTTCAGATTACGAATGGTACCAAAAGGTCCCCCGGTCCTAGACTTCTTATCAAATGTTTCCTGCTGAATGCCATCTGCAAAAATTGCTCAATTACATCTCTAGTTGAAGATCTAAAATGATACAACAAACTGCGCCAACTTTGGAGAATCGGGAAACGTGTACGTAAGAGCTTTGAGTGCTTTTTCTACTGGCTACGTTGTTAACGCTCTCATGATCAGTACGCGTGATGTTCACGATGCTGGACTTGTATAAAAGAAACGACTTACGCGAGTCTCAAAAACTATGGGAGCACAGTTCTTTTCTGTACAGCACAAATTGGCACTCGATCGTGTCAGATTGTTACAGAAAAAACAGTACAATCTGAATGTCAAATTATTTCTACTTTGTAACAGGAAATTGATCAACTAATTGACCGTATATGACTGTTTGTTTTGGCGCGCAAGATTAGGTGCCTCCATGGCATAACAACTTATAAGTTACACATTAAGTCCCACGACAGGTAACACAAGAAGAATCGTACTTTAAGAACCATGATCAATAACTGATTGTTTCAAGAATGTTTACAGCAACTGGTAAAATGTCATGATTCTAGCTCCTGGACGGTCGATTAACTAGGTCTACAGAATATTACATACCATTGATGTAGTCACGCAATTTTTCACGACACTCTTCAACAGCAGCTTGATAATCTTGATGCACAACTGGATATGCCTTTCCCATAGCGACTGCTATCAAAATACAAGCAACGCGAACTCTTCAGCATTAGAGTCTCTTAGTACAAATTCTTTTCGGTAAGAAGTGAGGGCTAACCTCAGCACTATACTCACGCACTAAAGACGTTTATGCAAAGTTTTCAGACTAATGCCAGCTTAGATTATAAACTGAGATCTCTTTCATCTCATCATATACAAGAAACGGGCTCCATTGCTATAAGGCCTACACATTTTACTGCTTGAGTGTATATACTGAGTGATGCTTGAAATGCTGACGTCAGTGACAAAGGATGATGACGATGCGTTACACGTGAAATCTTGTGGATATATGACGAATATGTATATTATGTGGCATATTTGCGGCAGAAAATATGTAAGAAGTGATAAAAGTGACTGCATATTCAGCCAATTATGATATGCGATGCGGAGATAGTTCCTTAGCCACTCTCGGAAAAGAACTACGCTAGGACAACACTCGTGTACAATTAGCTTTCAGCGCATAGTAGTATAGAAGGAAGACAAGAACGGTGATAGCATTTCATTATCTGAACAACATTACTCGTGATTTTAGTAGCTTAATTTCCAACATGTAAATGCTTAAATCACAAATTACAATTACTCTCTACCAAGCACATTTGGCCTTCCTTATTTTTCTTAAAAAATTGACTAGCGCAACATAGCCATGATTTGATTTTTTCAAGAGGTGAGTCGATAGAGTTCTGCGCCATAATATCGCATGTTCTTAAACTATAGAAAGATGCACAACATTAA